>VDFB02049217.1:111234436-111280794 GCA_007258455.2 Sequoia sempervirens | reverse complement strand
CTAGACATTTATTTCCTTTTCTTCCTTTGTAGTGATTGTCACATCAGAAGACCTTTCCTTTCTACTACTATTGCTTTTTTGTTCATTTAGCTAGTTATATATTAAGATAATGAAGTATAACTTATAATGTTCAAGAAAAAAAATACAATTGTTTTCATTTCTATTCTTTATGTTGCTTATAATTTTGTTCTGTTTTAAGTGTATATTTTTTATTTTATTTTATGTTGTTTGTTTATATAGTTATGTTGTCTTATTTAAGAGATGTGTCAGTATTTATAGTTGTTCATATATATACTTGTGGACATGGTTGTATGCATATACATAAATATACATGCATGTAATTCAAAATGCTCAGTGCATACAACTTTCTAATACAAATGTGTGTAGATATATGTGTCTGTAATGGATATGTATGTGTATATGCATGCATAATTTAGTATTTAGATCTATTTGTGAGTTGTTTTAAATAGAATGTTGTTATGATCTTGTTTTCAATGTTCTCAGTGCATACAATATCTTGATAGAGATTTGTGTAGATATGTTTGTCTATGATGTATTTGTCTCTGTAAGTGTGTATGTCTGCATATGCATCTAATGCTTCTCAAATTTTATCCCTAGTACTTTGTGATGTTTAATGATAATGTCATGTTGGATATGGATATCATATGGTTCTTTGCTATAATGTTTATTGCGTATGTTGTGTAACTCAATCTACAACCCAACAATGAACAACGCCTTCTTGAAAATACCATAAACTGCTCAATTACTTTGGTAAGTTTTAAATGCAAGGTATTATTACAACCATTACCAATATATGTAGCACATACATGAAATAATGTTGCCATGGCAAGCTCTACCAAGTGATTTTTGTTTCCTCTGTGCTGGCAACACACACATATATGTTCATTTAAACTTATCTATATTTCTTTCACATGTATTGACAACTTTGGGTGTGCATATGTATATATGTCATTTCTAGAAACAATTGTCACTATGGTGGCTCACAATTTTCATAGCAGCTAAAGCTACAAAGCAATAGTGAATAATTCCCTATGGAAAGTAACATAAAATGTTCAATTGCTTTGGTAACTTTAGAACTCTAAATATTATTGTGGCCATTACCAGTCTATAGAACGTATATATGAAACAATGTTGTTATTGGTCTATTTTTATTGCTTTACAGTGATCACCCCTATATGGAAATGATAAATGAAAGTCTTTATTGCTTTGCAATGATTGCCTCTATATGGAAACTTTTACCCGATAGGCTTTATGTGTGAACTTTGGATGGAATTTTTGTCAGCCTTGCCAGTTTTAAAGCTACTCAACAACAATCAACAATGCATATATATTTTCATTTGCCTCTGCATTCATATTTATCAGTGTACATTTTTTTTTCCACCCGCATCTTTATCAATTTCATCCGTCCAACACATAGATAGGAATTTGTTGCTACGAAATAACTTGGCATAAAAAAGAATGTACTTCTGTTGCGTATCATTTTCCTTTCTATGTGTGCAGATTTTTATGGATGTCAAATAAGCTATAAGCAACATATACTTCTCCATTCATTTATTGGTTGTAATAACACCTACCATTTATAACCTTGAGAAACATAGCAAATAGCTACAAAATTTTCAATAAGCCATTATTGGCTCTTATTATCTTGCTATATGTCTGTGTGATTTTTTTGGTGTTTTGTGGGTTTTTCCATCTATCCCATTGTTTCAACCAATGTTGTTTTATTTATGGCCTCAATTTTGTGGCAATGGGTCGCAACACAGTAGTGGTGATGGTTGTAAGTAACACCTGCAATAAAATCCTCTGAAAACATAGCGAATGTCTACACAATCTTTGATAGTGCATTGTCGGGTGTCATTCTCTGGGTTTCCCTTGTTCTCCAAGAAAGTTGTCAGTGAGGAGGGAAAGCTTTTGTGAAGGTACGAGCGTGATCATTAGATGTGGAATTTTTGTGAATGTGGTTGGAGGTTATTTTGTGTATTTTGCATTGGGTGATGGTTGCAAAAGCATTAGAAAAGTGTGTTGGACATAAATGAAAAAACATAGCTTAAGTTAAAGAATTTCAATCATGACCACAAAATGAAATGCATAGATGAAACAATATTGGTATAATTAGTCACGCAGACTGGAAAAGTGGCAAAGAGAATTTCATGGCCATCTTCTCCACTTTGCAACCAATATTCATTGTTGTGTATAGAATTGTATGTATGTAAGGTCAGATGGAGAGAACATTCATATATACTCCTTCCTATGTTTATTATTTTCATAGGGTAGTTGCTTTTATTTTTTACCTCTATAGTTAAACTTCTGCACATAAATTTATTGATGCTTCCTATCATGTAGCCTTTGGTCTATTCATTGAGAGTTGCCATCACATCTAACAAAATAATGGGTACCTATGTTTTAGTTGATAGTTGTAGTTTTTATGTTTGAGACCCACATCATGCATTTATTGAAATTTCTTTTCTCAATTGAAGCATGTGGTACATGTTCTTCTATGAAGTAATTGGCTTAGGCTTAGGATTTTCAAGTTCTTTCTACCAAAAGAAAAGTTGGGACATAATCCACAACATGTGTCAAATCACATTTTCCCATGTATGTTTGAAACCTCAAGAAACATATCGAATTTATGTGAAATTCTTGAAAGGTACAAGTTTAATCAAGCATTGTTCAACTTCTATGAAAATGGTTGGAGTTTATTTTGTGTCTTTTATGTGGGGTGATTGTTGCAAAAGAAAAAGAAAAGTTTCACCTATGATAATTTTTCCCTAGTTATTTTGCACAGAAGCTAGCGGGGAGATATGTGTTTGAAGCAAGTGACAAGGGGAGTATATCAAAAAAACCCTTCACAATATTGTTTCATTTGGGGTTTGTGTGGGAATTGACTATGTTTTCCAAGGCTTTAAAAGAAACTATTACTGATAACCAAGACAACTACACGGAAAGCATACAACAATTCATGCTAAGATACAAGTTTGAACAAGCGTTGTTTAGCTTCTATGAAGCTGGTTGGATGTTACTTTGTTTTCTTTGCATGGGGTGATGGTTGCAAAAGTTCTACAAAAGTTCCAGTTGTGATAATTCTTTGCCCATTTCTTACAGGCATGAATCCTATATATAACACTTGAAAATACAATTTATCATTCCAAGGGATCAGTATGTATCAATGGTGTTTACATCTGCTATGATATACATGCATACCTATACATAGGGAAGATACATTTTTTACCACTGTGAACAATCATGGCAAAATTATTCTATATAACACTAAAAATACACTTTATTGTTGCAAAACAACTACGGGCATGCATAAATCTTCTTTGCATCTACTGTGACATACATCCAAACATGCACATTTTGTTTGATTTTATATTTCCTATGTACACATCTCTATCTTTCTGAGATTAAATGCAGACAAGATTCATATATTTGAAGACTACTTATGGGTATATATGTGTAACAACCTATGATGCTCCATGGCCAAATTTGTCAGTGTGGGAAGGAGGCTTTCCTTTGTTGTGCTTATTTTTATTTTAGTTTCCATAAATGTAGATATGTTTCTATGTTATTATTCCTTTCAACCTCAAAAAAGAAATTATTTGAATGATAGACTGTATATGAAGTCTAATAAATAAAATTGATTTCACCATTCATCAGAGTGGTGGACACCGAATATGGCAGGGTAGAGAGCAGGGCTCATTTTGTTCTGTTCCATTTTATATTTGTTATGTGCACAACTGAATTCCTCACTTGAACTAGGTTTTTTAGGATTACATGTAGATCCGCCTTTGTGTTTTGCTACATATTGCAGGATACATACCAACAATTAGAGTGCACTATAAATCAAACAAGTTGATCGTCTCCAACAATACTGTTCATTTCCATCATCATGAAATGTTGCTATTCTTTATGGTAAGTGTATTGCTTCTTCTTTTCTCTTCATTTCTATGCATATATAATCTCCACCATCTCTAAATTTGCTTCCTTATCATTTTTGTATACGTAACATGTACTTGTGGTATTACATATATTTCCCTTATAAATTATAGAACCGTTTAAATTTTTTAATTTACATATTGCTTACCAATAAAACATGTTCGCCTCACCAAAGTTCACATTTCCCTTTTGTGTAGCTATATCCCAATCAAACCATTTTAGATTGGAGCTACATTCTATTTATATACAAGGTGTACAGATCTCCAAAATGCTAAATAGCTTTATGATTGCACATTTGCATTGTGTATGGCCTTCACCTTCATTCCATTTGTATACAACGTAAGCCTATATATCTTTTTTTGAATTTCTTATTTCACAACTCCATGCCAATTTATTAAAAATGTATAGCATTGATTTTCACTCAACAAATTTTCTCAGGTGCCAAAGCATTGCCTTCACCATTGATCAAAGTGGTGGAGAATTAATGTTTCTTCTTAGGGGTTTGGTGAGAGCCCATGAGGCTCCATGACCCAATATGGTAGGGTGGTGATCAGACCTCCTTTTTTGTGTCCATACTCCAATCCATTTTGTGCATAAGGTATACCTAGATTTTATTTACTTACTCTATTCTACTATAGGTGTATTGCATATTATTTGTTATGAATTCTACAAGTCTTTATATTTTTTGATTTATTTATTGTCTACCAATGGTACGTGTTTATTGCACTAAACTTCACATTATCCTTTCATGTTTGCAGCTATACTCAACCCAAACAATCGTCCTTCATGGAACTTTTGCCGCCATTAGATCTTGTATTAAGTAAACAATGGCTGAAACATTGCTTTCACCATTGATCACTATGGTGGACAATTTATTTTTTTGCTCAGGGGTTTGGTTAGACTGCATGACGCTTCATGAGCTAATATGGTAGGGTGGAGATTGGACCTTGTTTTCTTGTGTTCATACTACATTCCATAACATGCACCAGGTATGCCTAAATTTTATTTACTTCATTCCTCCCATTACAAGTACATAGCAAATTATATATTATAAAATATAGAACTTTGAAATCTCTTTATTTACATATTGTCTATGAATTAGAGATTATCATTGCACTAAAATTCACACTTTGTTGTTATTATTCTAGTGCATACTCTAGCCATAATGTGGATTTCAATGATCTTGTATAAATTCATCAGCGGCCGAAACATTGCTTTTACCATTGATCACTGTGGTGTACAATTTACTTTTTTGCTTGGGGGTTTGGTGAAAGCGCCTGGAGCTGAATGGCCCAATATGGCAGGGTGGAGATTAGGCCTTCTTTTCTTGTATGGCTATATTTTATTTATTTGATCCCTTGCATTACAGATGCATTGTATATTATGTATTATAAATTATATAGAACTCTTTATATCTCCTGATTTACATATTCTTTATCAAATACAACTGATCACCACACTAAACTTCACATTTTTTCGTTATTCTTGTAGAGCATACTCCAACCATAATGGGGAATTTGATGAACTAATGTGTTATGAATGACCTTTCAGAATAATGATAGTGATTGCAAAATTAGTAACAATGGTCAAATAGACAATTAGATCCTAATATGCTCTATATTGATTGTAATAGGCAATATTCATTTCACCATTGATCAGAGTGGTGGATGATGTATATTCTTGCTCAGGGTTTGGTGAGATTCTATGAGGCTCCATGACCCAATATGGTAGGGTGGAGAGCGAGCCTCATTTTTTTGTTTTATTTTATATTTCTTATGTACAGATCTCTATGTTTCTAACATAAGATTCATAAAAAAATCATATGTTTCAAGTTATGGTTGCAATAGAATAAAATAGTTAATGTTATACACTTTGTGTTAGATTCCATTGGGCGTTGTTGATTATTGTTCTCTTGCTTAAGCTATATTGTTTCATTTTTGAGAAGGTGTTGTTGAAAAGGCTATATTGTTTCAATTTTCGATAAGGTTGTGTTGAGAAAAGAGTATATTTTTATATGGGTTTGTTATTGTCAATTTTTTGTGGGTTTCTCTTTATGGCTATGTTTGCAAGGGAATAAAATTATTGACGTTATGCAATTTCTGTCAATTGTTATTGTCTAGCTCAAGCTATATTGTCTCATTTTTGATAAGTTTCTTTTCAAAAGGCTATATTGTTTTAATTTTCCATACAGTGTTGTTGAGAAAAGACTATATTGTTTGTTAAGAGAAATATTGTTCTGTTTATGGTTGCGTTATCTAGCAGTCATTTTGCATGGGTTTTGTGGCTATGGTTTTATGGGTTTCTCTGTCTGGCTCGCTGTTGAAACCAATGTTGGTTAATTTATGGCTTCCATTTTTTGGTTATGGTTGGATCGGAATAAAATAGTTAATGTTGTAAACTTTATGTTTGGTATAATATTAAAGATTTTTTTGAACATTGATTACATTCATACAACCAAACACTCTTTGCTCTTCTCATATTGCATTCTAGCCATTTGTACTTCGCTCCACATATCAGCTCATCGTTGCATGTCACTACATGCAACTGCTAGTTTAATATATTATTTTTATATTTATAAAAGATATTTAAAATAAATTTAATAAGCATAATTAGTAAAAAAATATATATATTGAATAAGCAATAAAAAAATTGCAATAATGAAGCTATCAGAAGTAGCTAAAGTATCTAATTAAGCAAATTATGTCAGTCACAAAGACAACAACAATGACCATAAATCCACCCATAGGGACAACAAAAAAAGGACAAAATTCAATAAATTGTGTAACAATTTTATAATGGCTGAGCTTGCTATCAAACTGGGAATTCATAACATGTTCATTAATCTGTTGTAGCTGCTGTTCGACCATCTCATTCTTCTTACATAAGATTTGGATTAAAAAAAAGCCATCTGAAAACATATGTCAAAATAAATTTAAGTTATCTGATTAAAAAAAATTCATACAATATTTATCTAAACTTATTATTTTAAACTTTACTTTAAACCATTTTTCTATCAAACAATAATATTCGTTGCTCACTGATTGAGAACTGTAAAGTCTCTCGGACGGCGGCGCCCTCTAATCGAAAGCCTTAACTACGATGTCAAGGTAATCACTAGGGAATTAATGATATTTCCGTCAATAAACAGACGACTGAAGATAATTCGAGCCATTACATTATTTTAGGAACCTACTTACTACTAATCTCACCAATCCATTTGCTGTATTGCTAAAATCTCCTTCTAAGTATTTAGATGATCTCGATTATCGAAATCAATCTAATAGTTTTAAGCAAGGAAGAATTGATCTAACTCAGAACAAGATCATCGCACGTCCACCAATAATAACACAGAATTTTCTAATCAATGTCAAAAAAAAAATCTAGCAAATGTCAAACACAGCTAAACCTATTTAGCAAATGCGGGAAGCAACTATAATTTAATATAAAAGCACTACTTTAAGTGGTTCAGCTAATCAAAGTGTCTCGCCAAATAAATATATATTATTATAATCATTCACTTGTATAGATCACATGATAACCTTCTTGGATAATGCGCTCCCTAAACTAGAAATCAGATGAATTCCTTGCCAGCTACTTTCTTCATCATGATGTGTCGTTAGGCATGTTTCAGATATATTAAAATATACGTTTGTCAGACCATTGCGGATTAAGCACCCTACCTTCTTTACAGCCTTCAATGCCTTGGATCTACCGACGCCCATATAACTTTTGACGACCAAAATTCAGATGCTGCGTGTAGATCGTTCACCAAAACATCTTTTAATGTTGCATTAATGTGTTACTAATAAGTTTGTCCAAACATATGAGATGCAGATTGATTCTAAAGATTTTTGGTACATTCCATAGAGATTGGATTGTATGTTCAGCATCATCGTAGATAATATGATCGGTATAAAATTTATTTTATAAAATTTAGTCTATTTTATAGAGTTTGGAATATATGTACAGCATCATTGTATAATATGGTTAGTATAAAATTTGAGTCATTTTACATAATTATATAGTATTTAATGTATTTTATAATGTTTGGAGTGTATGTACAGCATCATGGTATATGATATGGTTGTTATAAAAAATGAGTTATTTTACATAATTTTATAGTATTTGGTGCATATTCTATTTGGAGTGGATGTACAACATTCATTGTATATAAACAACAATACAATATGCCCACCAGTACTATGCCGAGAGGGGGAGACTGGACCTCATGACCTATTGCTCGTAATAAGATGCTTTAGTCAATTGAACCAAATCCGCTCACCTATTAAATGAATATATTTAAAAATATGCAATTAATAATTTGTTCAAATGTTATTTAAAAAAATTATTTCACTCTTTTCTATATTAACTATAGTTCTACCAATGTACAATACAAGACAACTCATTATATTCATCATCCTAAAAGAGATCCATCCACAAACTAATAGATACTAAATAAAAAAATGATTTTCAACACTTCAACTGGAAGTGAATGAAATCAATAGTAGAGCATACCATAATTATAAACATAAAAATATATTCCTTTTATAATTGATATAAATTAGAATGGTTACACTTAATTGAAGGGACCAGAAACATTTTATAGACAAAAAAATATTCTTAATGGATTCCTAAATTTTATAGAGCTCGTTTCTATTTTTTATTGATGCCAGATGCATGAAAATAATAGGGAAACTACTTGTTCACGCAAGTCTTATAGGTGGAAAGTACCTTATACATTAGATATAATATAAAAAGAAAGATATGTATCAAGTCATGTATATACTATAAAACAAGTATAATAACTTACAAAATTGTGAATTGCATTCTCAATTATCTAAAAAAAATCATCATATAGGCCTCCAATGAATTTGAGATTTTTTAACTATTTATACAATGATCTATCATACTCTACCATTCGATTTAGGGCTTATGAATTCATCATAATTGATAACTAGTAAGAAATCTTTTTCCATCCACATTTGTTCAATTGATTTTTCTAAAGGAGAGGATAGATCTCTCCTCTTCATACATCAGTTATATAGTAGCTAAGGATGCTACCCTAACTTATGAAATCTCATACCTCACAATACACCATTCTACTAGCCTATTAGTTTACTTATGAAATCTCATACCTCACAATACAACATTCTACTAGCCTATTAGTTCAAATAAACTACTTTTACTATTAGTTGTGCCATCTAAAATCAACATCTCATGAGTAATTACATTGATATTTATCCATTACAATTTTTTACCCCTAGGATTGATTGTAATCACATTAATAAAATTATCTTCATGATAATTCTAGTTAGCAAACATGACACAATTAGGGGAACTTGCAAGTTGTCAAGCCAACAAATATAAATACACTAGTGTTGTAAATTCAAACACATAATGTGCATTTTTCATGTATGCAAGATCTTGTAAAAAGATGGTAGACCATAATGCTAACAACTATCGATAAGGTGGAGCCTCCTTCATATAATACCTAAGGTGTGAATGGACATAACACAAATTTAACCCAATCAACTATTAATGTATATGTGTTATTCATATATTGTATCATTAGCTTGTAACTCATGCTAATTGGCCGCAAACATTTTAAGTAATCAATTTATAACTTTGTAATGATAATTTACCTATTAACTTCTATTTACTAAGTTTGTCTATTTGTATACACATTGTGGCCTCATGGGCTTCCCTACATGGTATTATATGATCCATTGCATGTTTAAAGGAAATCACCATGTATCATGATCTCATTCATCAAGGAGATGGATATATGAACATGGCATGTACTTGTAACATATTGGATTGAATTAAATCTCAATGTGTACTTTGATAACTTTTTTTAGACTGTAGGAATCTGGTAGCCCCCTTATAAACTACATTGCACTTGGTAAAACTTTTTGACATGATCGGTGACATTAGCATGACATGCCCTCTAGTACCATGGGGATGGGGGGAGACTATACATCATGAGATATGATGCTTTAGCCAATCAAGTTAGGTCCCCTACCCTAATGTGTACTTTGATAACTTCAATATGGTAGATTTATGATATTTTTCTATATGATTAAATGCTAAGTTGGGGAGCTTCATTTTATTGAAATATGTGATAACCTAATAAAATGATAATATTGCAATCCAATTATTTAAATTTTTTTATGCATAACCATTGCTCTTGCTCAAGTTTATCCAATTCATAGGATTTGAAAGAGATTTGATATCTGCAATACAATGAATTTAGAGGTTGAATATGCATCCATTTTCTATTTACATAGATGTAGTGGGTAGGTTAACTATCATCCACTTTATGACCAAGTTATAAGCTTGTTAGAGATTCAAATAGGGAAAATATTTATCATACAATTTGTTAATATTTAATAAAGATAAAGGATACAAAATAATTAGTATGATTATTTTCTAATGACCTATTTAATTCTATAATTGAGTGATAACTAGGAAATTTTATTTTCATTAGCAATTGAAATAATTGAAGTAAAATATTAAACATCCTATATTTTGTCATGTGTCACAACATCATTCACCATATCCCTTCTACCAACCTTTAATGAGAATCTCAACACCTACTTGTTTCTCTAACACCATTAATTCTTTATATGGTCTAACATAATTAGATTCATTAAGAGTTTGATGGATTCACTTAAATAAAAAATTATTTATACATTAAATTTTCAAGATTATTGAATATGAAGCACCTGCATCTACCCTATTCATTAGGTTGTAGTAGAAGGTTCCTTTGGTTTATTTCTTCCTTCATCTTTAGATTCATCAGTCTTCTATAGGTATTTCTATTTTCTACTAGAAGTATGCTCTTGATATGCTTTAGATATTTCAAATGGATGATTGCAAGCCAACCCCCACTCCTTTTCAGTCAGGTGTTGTGTTGTCTTCCAGTTGCAGTACTCCATCAGTGGATTCTACCTTGTATTGGAAATTGGTTGGAAGCCTCTTCTACTTGACACATAGTCATCTTGATATTTCCTTTGCAGTTGGTCTCGTCTCCCATTTCTCTCAAGATCCTTATAAGAGTCACTGGAAGGTAGCCAAACACATCTTGTGATATGTTCAGGGCACTACACATTTTGGAATTCATTACACATCAGGTGCTACTCAAATTGTGGTATTCACTGACTTAGATTGGCCTGGTGATGTTGATGATTGGAAGTAATACTTCTAGCTTTTTCTTTTTCCTTTGCTTTGGTCCAATTGCATGGTCTTGCAAGAAGAAAATTGCTATTGCATTATCATTGAATGAGGCTGAGTATCGAGGCTCTGTTTTGGCTAGTCAGGAGGTTCTATGGCTTTGACAGTTGATGGTTGAGTTTGACTTTCCTATTGATCATCCCACTACTCTTTGTTGTGATAATTAGAGTGCAATACATATTTCTCGCAACCCAGTGGAGCTTCAATGCACGAAGAATATTGAGATCCACATGCACTTCATTTGGCATCTCATTTAGGAGGGTGTTATGAGTTTGGAGTATTTTCCTACAAAGTAGCAGGTTGTAGACATCTTCACTAAACATTTGGCATCTCATCGCTATCTTTTTCTTAGATCAATGCTTGGGGTGAAGGAAGTTTTCCTTGGGTGGTCTGGATGAGTCCTCCTTCCTTCTCTCTCTCTTTTCCATTTTTCTCTCTTTTGGGGAGGGGTTTTTTCCCATGGGGTTTTTCTCCTTTTCTTCGGTTGTGAGCGATTTATGTTTTGCATTGTAGTCATGAATGGGTAGCTAACATGGTCTCATTTTTGTGACCCATTATTTTAATTTCCCTAAGTTGCACTTAAGGGGGCATGTTAGCATGATTTTTTTCACCTTCTTAAGTTTACTTAGGCTTAATATTGCATTTGTTTAGTTGGGTAGTTTTTTCATGTGCTAGGTAGTTTTCACATCCATTTCATTTTGCATGCCTTATAAGGCACTTTGTACCTTATGTATTTTATCACATCACAATACATTTTCTTTTCACTCTTGGTGAAATAGCATCTCATGTTTCCTCTCTTTCACGAAGGATTATTTTAATGTGTGGTTGCTCCTGGGTGCTCCAACAATCATCATTAACTAAATAAATCATAAATTTTAAACTTAACTTACATAATATGTATTCAACTTTGTTAGTTTTATCATAACATAACTTCCCCTCACCATACACGATATGGTAAAATAATAGAATTTTAAAGGAAAATAAACATATATTGACATTAATATTCTCTACTCAAATAAAATGTATCTAATAAAAAAAGAAAATTATATTAAATAATTATAATTATAATTTTTATTTTCATAAATTATAAATAATTAAATACATGACTATAAATAAAAACTAAGGTAATTACCTCTATGACCAAAGAATGATTATTTTAAAGAATACCATTGAATTGTGTTCATATTTTCTTAGGAAATGGGTCTTCTTTATTAGTAGAATTTATTGTAACCTACATGAGATTTGTGTTGTGCTAAGTCCCCATCACATAAGCATATATTAAATACTATCTATATGAGCTATGAACTCTATAGACTTGGATTTTTCACTTTTCCTAATTTATTTTTACTTTTTTCCTCTAATATGTTAGAAATAGATATATTTATGAATGTTCTATTTCTTTTTAAAAAATAATAAAATTATATGGAGAAGAGACAGTTAACATCCATTTAAAAAATATTGACTTCTAGATAGCCAAAATTATTAGTAAAGGTAAAAAGGAGAAAAATCCAAGGAGCATCATAAAGTAACACCAATTCCATAGAAAATATATTCCACAATTCAAACATAAATTAAACTCTTAATTGAATCCAAAATGAATAATTTAATATTAAAGAAGATGAGTCCATTGAAGAAGAACCTTGGATTAATCCATGGGTAAATTCACCTAGTATACGAATTTCAACATTATTAGAAGCCCAATATGCTAGAAAATTAGTCACACTATTTTATTCCCTAAGGATAAAAATGAGAGAAATATAGTAAAAATTAGGAATTAGGCACATAATATTCTTAATAATAGAAGTCAACTATTAGGAAAGATTATTACAAATCTGTTCATTTAAACAAGTAGCCAATATCATAGATTTCATCTCATAAATACATTTCCAGTTGAATTGGCAAGCCTTAGTCACTAGAATAAGAATAACATGAGTATCCATTTGATTATTATAAAATAATCCCATATATATAGAAAATAATAAATGAATTCAAACTTAATTTTCATGACACTATCTACCAATTAGCATTGCTCCTAGGTTACTTCTAGAAGACCAATTATATTAATTTTAGGAAAATTAAAAGGATGAGGAGACCACTTACTAATCTTATTTAATTTTTTAGAGGTCGTTAAAAAATAAACATTTTCAATAATTGAAATATTAAATTATCTACCATGACCATAATAAATATGCGACTCAAAATAGAAAAGGGATTCAAGAGAAAATTTAGAAACAATATTTTTCTAAACTAAAAGCTATATCTTTTCCCAAACCTAAGTGAGAAGACATTAATGATCTTGAGAAATCTTATGATTTCTCTCTAGCCAAATTTTTAAGGAATTAAATTAGAAACAAATCCCCACAAAAAACCAAAGGAAAAAATTTTGTAGGTAGATGCACCATACTAGCCCAAAATCAAAGTAATGAAAAATTATGAAGTATAGGCTTATTCCATATTCCTTGCCACAAGCCCTATATTTATAAGGAAAAAGGACAACAAAAAGAAAAGTGGGCTATTCTTCGGTCACTAATACCACATAAAACACATTTAGAGGGAGAAAAAAATCCTCTCTTTAAAATATTATCCCAAGTGAGATGTTTATTCTAACTTAAAATCCAAATCAAAATATTTCACTTTGGCTAGCTAAATTTGTTTGAATGATTCCTCCATCATGGAAAGTCTTGAATAATATAATTCCTCTAATCAATATATTGATAGCCAAGATTTATTAGATATTTTCCTTTGGAATCATTACCTAAAGAAAGTGCATTAGACAATTTAGTAAACTAGAAGGCCTATCAACAAGAATAGAAACAAGAGTAGCTCAAGCTATAAAAGATCCAACTATAGAAAAAAGAAAATATTGGGCCCTTCCAATGATATATCTAGGACTTTCTCAATAATATGTATGTCTTTAAGTTCTCAACTTTAGACCACCCTATTTCCTAACATATTTCACTTAAGGAATGAAGATTAGGTAAAATTAAAATAAGTGTAGTATTAAGATCCTAACAATCCTTCCAAAAAGGAGTTTTATCACCCTTATTGGTAATCTGCAATAAACCTTGTTGAACAATATAAATTTTGCTCTTGATTGTATCCCACACCACACAACCTTTCCCGTCAGATCCATTATGTAAATATCCTCAATAGTAACACCTCCAAAATAGTTGAAGTTAAGAATTATAGCCAATAAGATTCCAAAGTACTTACACCACCTCTAATATGATTTTGTAGCTAAATCTTGAAAATTTAATTCAAACCACCTTATACAAAACATCTTTGTAGGCATACTATTATGTGATGATAAGTCTAAGAAACCCCTCCTAATATTTTATATAAAGCCCTTAACAAATTTGCATATGATACAATATTTTTTAGCTAGATCTATGTTTATTCTTCCAATTCCATTTTCTTTATAGTTTAAGCATGCAAGAATTGATCTAACTCAGAGCAAGATCATCGCATTTCCAGCCAAAATAAAACAAAATTTTCCAATCAATGTCAAACCTAGTCAGCAAACGCGGGAAGCAATTATGATTTAATATAAAAGCAATACTTTAAGTAGTTCAGCTAATCAAAGTGTCTCGCCAAATAAATATATATTATCATAATCATTCACTTGTTTGAATCACATGATAACCTTCTTGGATAATGCGTAGCCCAAACTACAATTCAGATAGAATTCTTTGCCAGCTACTTTCTCCATCATGAGGTGTCGTTAGGCATGTTTCAGATATATTAAAATATAAGTTTGTCAGACCGTTGCGGATTAGGCACCCTACCTTCTTTACAGCCTTCAATGCCTAGGATCTACCGAAGCACATATAACTTTTGACGACAAAAACTCAGATGCTGCGTGTAGATCGTTCACCAAAACATCTTTTAATGTTGCATTAATGTGGTACTACTAAGTTTCTCTAAACATATGAGACGCAGATTGATTCTAAAGATTTTGGTACATTCCGTAGAGATTGGAGTTTAAGTTCAGCATCATCGTAGATAATATGGTTTATATAAAATTTATTTTATAAATAATTTTATTAAATTTAGTCTATTTTATAGAGTTTGGAATGTATGTATAGTATCATTGTATAATATGGTTGGTATAAAATTTGAGTTATTTTACATAATTATATAGCATTTTGTGCATTTTATAATGCTTGAAGTGTATGTACAGCATGATGATATATGATATGGTTGTTATAAAAATTGAGTCATTTTATATAATTTTATCGTATTTGGTGCATATTCTATTTGGAGTGCATGTACAACATTCATTGTATATAAACAACAATACAACGTATCCTCTAGTATTATGGGGACAAGAAGACTGGACCTCATGACCTCTTGCTGGCAATAGGATGCTTTATTCTATTGAACCAAGATTTCCACCCCTATTAAATGAATATATTAAAAAATGTGCAATTATTAATTTGTTCAAATGTTATTTAAAGTTTTTCTTTCATTCTTTTCTAATATAAACTATAGTTCTACCAATGTACAAGACAAGATAACTCATTCTATTTGTCATCTTAAAAGAGATCCATCCAAAAACAAATAGATACTAAAAATAATAATTCTTCCTATGAATAGGAATGAACATTTCAGCTAGCAAGTGAATGGAATCAATAGTAGAGCATAACATAATTATAAACATAAAAATATATTCCTTTTATAATTGATACAAGTTAGAATGGGTACACTTAATTAGAGAAAACACAAACATTTTATCAACAAAATATTCTCAATGGATTCCTAAATTTTATAGAGCTCATTTGGCTTTTCTATCCATGCCATGTGCATGAAAATAATAGGGTAACTCCTTGTTCACACAAATCTTACATGTGGAAAGTATCTTATACATTAGATATATTAAAAAAAAGGGCATTAGGCAAACTGCCAGCAATTTGCCACTGTGACAAATTCACTTCAAGAAAAATTCACTACTAGCAATTCACTGCCACAAAAATTTAATTGCAATGACATTTTTTAATATATATTTTCCAAAACATTGATTTTTTTTGCAAATGAATAATTTTCACAGCATTTTATTATCATAAATCAAATTATTCTTTTGCTAGTGGTGAATTATCCTTTAGGTGAATTTGTCATGGTGGTGAATTGTTGGTAGGAATTTTCCGATGATGAATTGCTAGCAGTGAATTTTCCTAGAGCCAAAAGCAAGATATGTATCAAGTCATGTTTATATACTATAAAACAAGTATAATACCTTACAAAATTGTGAATTGTATTCTCAATAGTCTAAACAAATTTGGCCATATGGGCCTCCAATGAATTTGAGATTTTTTAGACTATTTATAGAATGATCTAGAATACTCTATCATTGGCTTTAGGGATTATGATTTCATCATAATTGATAACTAGTAACAAATCCTTTTCCATCCATATTTTTTCTAAGCAAATTTTCTAAAGGAAATGCTAGATCTCTCCTCTACATACATCAATTCTATAGTAGCTAAGGATGCTACTCTAACTTATGAAATCTCATACCTCACAATGCAACCTTTTATTGGACTATTAGTTCAAATAAAATACTTTTACTATTTGTTGCACAATCTAAAATAAACATCTCATGAGTAATTACATTATTGATATTATATATTACAATATTTTTACCTCTAAGGTTGATTGTAATCACTTCAATAAAATTATCTTCATGATAATTCTAGTTAGCAAACATGATACAATTAGGGGAACTTGCAAGTTGTCGAGCCAACAAATATAAATACACTAGATTTGTAAATTCAAACACATAATGTGTAGTTTTCATGTATGCAAGATCTTGTAAAAATATGGTAGACCATAATTCTAAAAACTATCCATAAGGTGGATCCTCCCTCATTTAATACCTAAGGCATGAATGAACAAAACAAATATTTGACACAATCGACTATCAATGTATATGTGTTATTCATATATTGTATCATTAGTTTGTAACTTATGATAATTGACCTGAAAAATTTGAAGTAGTCAATTTATAACTTTGGGATGATAATTTACCTATTAACTTCTATTTACTAAGTTTGTCTATTTGTATACACATTGCAACCTAATGGGCTTCCCTACATGGTATTATATGCTCCATTTCCTGTTTAGAGGAAATCACTATGTATTATGATCTTGTTGGTCAAGGAGATGGATATATGAACATGGCATGTACTTGTAACAAAAACATATTAGACTCAATTAAATCTCAATGTGTACTATGATAAAAACTTTTTAGAATATAGAAATCTAGTAGCCCCCTATAAAATGCAATGCGCTTGGTAAACTTTCTTCAAATGATCAGTGAAACTAGCATGAAATGCCCTCTAGTACCATGGGGATTTGGGGAGACTATACCTTGTGATCTCCTTCTTGCAACAGGGTGCTTTAGGCAATCAAACTAAGCCCCATGCCGTAATGTGTACGTTGATAACTTGAATATCATAGATTTATGATATTTTTTATATGATTCAATGGTAAGTTGGGGAGCTTCATTTTATAGAAACATATGATAACTAGCTAAAATGATAATAATACAATCCATATATCATTTAAATATTTTTATGCATAACCATTTCTCTTGCTCAAATTTATCCAATTCATTGGATTTGAAAGAGATTTGATATCTACAATACAATGAATTTAAAGGTTGAATATGCATCCATTTTTTATTCACATAGATGTAGTGGGTAGGTTAACTATAATCCACTTTATTACCAAGTTATAAGTTTCTTTTTAGAGATTCAAATAGGTTAAATATTTATTATCCAATATGTTTATATTTAATAAAGTTAAAGGTTAAAAAATAATTTGTATGATTTTTTTTAATGACCTATTTAATTTTATAATTGGGAGATAAATAAGAAATTTCATTTTCATTGGCAACTCAAATAATTGAAGTAAAATATTAAACATCCTAAATGTTGTCATGTGTCACAACATCACTGACCACATCCCTTCTACTAAACCTTTGATGAGAATCTCAACACCTACTTTGTTATCTAAAACCATTTATTCTTTATGTGGTCTAACATAATTAGATTCATTAAGAGTTTTATAGATTCACTTAAATATAAATTATGTATACACTAAATTTTCAAGGTTATTGAGTATGAAGCACTTGCATGTACCCTATTCATTAGGTTTTGATTATATTAAGGATAGAAGGTCCAGTACCCATTACAAAATGACCATTGAGGCTAATGAGTGGCTCACAAGAAGTGAAACACCCAGAAAACTAAAACAAAAGAAACTGAAATAGTCCAACCAACAAAGAAAAGAGACAACACACAAAAAAAAGACCAGGAAGGGACCAAAAAATAGCTATTGGTCTCCTAGAAACTTGAGACCACTAATTTCCTTCCACTCCTGATCTAGGAAATGGAGCTTCTCCTTGAAAGATAGGGGGCCCTTTTGAATAGCTTGAGTATCCCCCATAGTGTCCAGAGTTGAGTTGTTCACCACCTTTCCTTTCTTCTGTGTGTGACTATCATCAAGAACACCCTTAGCCACCCATTTACCATAACTTTTCCTTATCTCTTGTTGAAAGACCTGAATGGTTAGGGTGGTGTTCTTCATAGTCTCCTTGCTTTAATCAATAATGATAGAGACATTGTATGCTTTTTTCCTATTCCTATGAATAGCATCAATCTCCAAATCTATAAGTTATTTGTATCCTCCATTGTTGCCATAAGATCTCTGAGCTCTTCCACCTCCTTGTCCCAATTGACGCAACACTAAAATGACTTAGCTAGAGAGAAAATCATATCCCAATAGCCATTGTCCTCCACCTCACCTAGCCATGTGACCTATTGTTGTAGCACCTTGTTTCTGAGAACCTAGATTATTTCTATGGCAGTAACTAACTGACCTAGAAGCCACTTGAGGATGTCATTCTAGACATTAATAGTATCTAAAATTTCATTAATTTTACTGCGAAGGGGATTATCGGAGGTATAGTTGCTAAAAGCCACCTTAGGCTTAGCATGTGTCCCATCTTGATTAATGCAAAAATTAAGGGAACTTTGAAGGCTAAGGTTAATGATAAGAGGGATATTGGGGACATTAGAACCCTTTGCATGAATAGGGGAGTGCATGGGAGAGTTGGTGGGGGTGGGATTCCATGAATCATCATCTAAGTTATCCAAATTAATGAATCTAGAAGTAGAAATGGGAGTAGGCTCTGACAAGGGAACACATTTAATGGGGATAGGAGGGGTTTCCTCATTGGAAGGGGTTTTACCACATACACGAGTGATACGATGAGTAGAGGGAAGGTTTTCAACTAGAGTGAAAGAGGATTGAGGTCCATAGGTTGTAGTAGATTGTTCCTTTGTATATATCATCATCATTAATAAAATAAATCATAAATTTTAAACTTAACTTACATAATATGTATTTGACTTTGTTATTTTTATCATAAAATATTTTCCCCTCACCATACATAATATAGTAAAATAAAGGAATTTTAAAGGAAAATAGACGTCCATTGACCTTAATATTCTCAACTCAAATAAGATGTATCCAAATAACAATAAAAAATTATATTAAATAATTGTAGTTTGAATTTTTATTTTCATAAATTGTAATAATTAAATGCATAACTATAAATAAAACCAAGGTAATTACCTCTATGACCAAAGAATAATTATTTTAAATAATGTCATTGAATTGTGTTCATAATTTCTGAGGAAATAGATCCTCTATATTATTAGAATTTATTGTAACCTACACGTTATATTTTCTTTGCTAAGTTCCCATCATATAAACATATATCAAATCCTATCTAATATGAACAATGAATTATATAGACTTGGATTTTTCACTTTTCCTAATTTACTTTTACCTTGTTCCTCTAATATCTTATAGATAGAGGTATTTATGAATGCCATTTTTTAGAAAATAATAAAATTATATTGAGAAAATAGAGTCAAAATTCATTTAAAACATATTGAATTCTAGATAGCCAAAATTTCTAGTAAAGATAAAAGAAGAAGAATCCAAGGAGCATCATAAAATACCACCAACTCCATAGAAAATATATTTTTCAATCCTATGACAACAAAAAAAAGTATCCCTCTACATTTTCACAATTGATTTGGGAACAATTAACATTAAAATGGACCTAATGTTGCCGTGATCTAGTGTTGTAATGTTTTTTCTACATTCACGTCGGATTTAGGGCCATTTTAAGCTAAATAGACCTAATTTTCTCTTCATTTAATGTTGTAAAGTGTATTTATTTGCACCTTCACATTATGTTTTGGGCCCTCTTACATTTGTGACTTTCATATCATCATTAATAGGCCCCTAAGATGCTATATTATGCATCCTGAGGCTTATTTTAATTGAAATCCCAACATAGACATCCAATATATTTAATTTCTTAACTCCCTAACATTTCCTCCACCTAAAAAAGCTTGGTGGGAACCATACACAACCTTAGACGTATGAGTCCCATTTGGCCCCTCTTTAGGGTTTTGAGTAGGAAATCAAGGTTTTAAGTTCAAGTTTCATGAATCTCAGTCTCTGGGATCTAATAAATGGGAAATTAAATGGATTTCCTATATAAACAAGGTCTCAAATCATTATTTCATATAATCCTTCATGATATCAACATAAGCCGTCAAGAATTAAGTGTTCCAAGACTTCACAAGAGCATCAAGAGAGTTTATTGGAATAGTTTTAAGGCATTCAAGGGCATAATTCTTCATTGTTTTTTGTAGTAATTCAAGATCCATTATCATGTCAAGATCATGAAGCATCAAGCATGAGATTGAGCGAGTGTTGTGGTGTAGCATTAAAGATCCATTTGCAAGCATTGTTTCATATTCATATTCAAGATCAAGATCTACATTCCATATTTCCACTTCATGTTAGATTGTTGATTTACATCCCAAGACATCATTCAAGGTATAATTGTTCATGTTTCATGTTCATATTTCATTGTTTCATCACAAGGTTTGATTACCTAAATAGGGTTTGGCCAAGGAAAACCCCTATCTCCTAACAAATCAACAAGTTTTTTTATCTCTACATGTGTGATTGCAGATCTAGGTGTCTTGAATCTTGAAGATCCTTTGAAGATTAAATCACAATATTGGAGAAGGTTTTACAAGTTGTTACAAGGTATTCGTGATCATGGAAAGTCACCTATAAGCTGTAAAGCAGGGTTTCATATCCGCAAACAAAGTGTGGAAGGAAGAGCAAAGATAGGAGAGAAGATTCAGGTATTAACCCTCTAAAGGAGTAGAGTGGGAATGATACACCACTTGTGTTGTATGAGTCCCTGTACAACACATTTTCCATATTTCAAGAGATTTTCATCATACACTATGAGATTCGAGTTTTGGAACAAAAACTCCAGTCTGGGACTAAATCGCCCAAACTAGCATGAATCCCAATGGGCATCAAAAAATAAGATTTTAGGGTTTTGAAGCTTGTTTTGACCCCATCCTTCTTCCAGGTGTACCTCTATGCATTCTCAATTTTTTATTTTACATTTCAATTTCATTTCCTAGGTCATTTAGTTAGGTTTTGCATAGTACAAGTTACATGTCATTTAAATCTCTTATCTTTCCAAGCCCTAGCTTGGTGGCGAACCCTTCCTTTATCATTGATCATACCCTAGGACAACCTTTAGTAGATCTCTTTCCTTAATTTCATCCTTGGATTGAAATCTCTAGGGTTTCCTTGAATGAAACAAGCATGTGAAATAGGAACCCTATCTCCTCAAAGATAGAAAGCCTTCTATTTTCATTGTTTAAAATACAAAAATGAATTAAACTCTTAATTGGACCCAAAATGAATAACTTAATATTAAAGATGAGGAGTCAATTGAATAAGAACCTTGGATTAGTCCAAGGCTAAATACACCCAATCTATGAATTTCCACTTATTAACATTATTAGAAGCCTAGTATGCTATACAATTAGTCACCATATTATATTCCCTAGGGATACGAACAAGAGAAATATAGTAAAAATTAGGAACTAGGAACATAATATTCTTAATAAAAGAATCCAACTATTAGGAAAGATTATTACAAATCCATTCATTTAAACAAGTAGCCAATATCATAGATTCCATCTCATAAATACATTTCCAATCTAATTGGTAAGCCTTAGTTACTAGAATACGAATAACATGGGTATCCATTTGATTATTATAAAATAATCTCATATAAAACATAATAAATGCATTCAAACTTAATTTTCATGACCCTCTCCACCAATTATCATTTCTCCTAGGTTACCTCTAGAAGACCCATTATATTAATTTTAAGCGAAATAAGAGGGGGAGACTACTTACTAATCCTATTTCATTTTTTAGAGGTCATTAAAAAAATAGAATTTAGAAGAATTTAAATATTATTAACTACCATGAGAATAATAAATATGTGACTAAAAGGGTGAAATGAAATCAAGAGAATATTTAGCAACAATATTTTCCTCAACTAAAATCTATATCTTTTCCCAAACCTAAGTGAAAAGGAATTAATGATCTTGAGAAACCTTATGATTTATGTCTAGCCAATTTTTTGAAAGGATGAAATTAGGAACAACACCCCACAAAAAACCAAAGGAAAAGGTTATGTAGGTATCTAATGCACCATACTAGCAGAAAATCAAAGCAATGAAAAAATATGAATTATAGGATTATTCCATATTCCTTGCCACAAGCCCTATATTTATAGGAAAAAGGGACAATAAAATGAAATATGGGGTATTCTTAGGTCACTAATACCACATAAAACAACTTTAGAGGGAGAAATAGATAGTCTCTTTAAAATATTATCCCAAGTGAGATTTTTATTCTAACTTAAAATCCAAATGAAAATATTTCACTTTGGATAGCTAAATTTGTTTCAAAAATTCCTTCATCATGGAAAGTCTTGAATAATATCATTATTCTAATCAATAGATTGATAACCAAGATGTATCAGATATATTTCTTTGGAATCATTACCTAAAGAAAGTGCATTAGACATGTCTAGTAAACTAGAAGGCCTATCAAGAAGAATAAAAACAAGAGTAGCTCAAGCTATAGAAGATCTAGCTATAGGAAAAAAATCTTGGACCCTTCCAATGATATATATAGGACCTTCCCAATCATATGTATTTCTTTAAGTTCTCAACTTTAGACCACCTTATTGCCTAACATATTTCACTTAAGGAATGGAGATTAGGTATAATTAAAATAAGTGGAGTATTAATATCCAAAAATCCTTCCAAAAAGAGTTGTATCACCCTTATTGATAATACACAATAAACCCTATTTAACAATATAAACTTTTCTCTTGATAGTATCCCAAACAATACAACCTTTCCCAACCAAATCCCTTATGTAGATATCCTCAATAGTAACACCTCCTAAATACTTGAAGTTAAGAATTCTAGCCAATAAGATTCCAAGGTACTTACACCACCTCTAATATGATTTTGTAGCTAAATCTTGGGAATTTAATTCAAACCACCTTATACAAATTCCCCCATTACAATTAGGATGAAACATTTGATCCCAACTAATTAAACTTCATTGTTGAGATTTTAAATTTCCAACCCAATAAAATTTGTATAAGAAACAATCAAAATACCTTTGTAGGCATACTATTATGTGATGATAAGTCTTAGAAACCCCTCCTAATATTTTATTTAAAGCCTTAACAAATTTTCATATGGTACAATATCTTTTGCTAGATCTATGTCTATTCTTCCAATTGCATTTTTTTTTTGCACTAAAGTAGTCCCAAAAGACATGTTTTAAGTTTCCACCATGCTAACAGAAAGGACACTTGACTACTTGTATCTTCAAATATTTTAATCTATACCCTACAAGAATTTTATGATTTAAAATTTTCTAGGCCAGAATTTGGACATTTGCCTCTGCCTTGGACTTCCAAATCTAAGCACTCAACATTCTCCATTTTTTCTTGAAAATTACAATTTCATTTCCTATTAAGTCTTGGATTCAATTTTATATTTGAAAGAATATTGAAATATATCTTCTTCAAGGAAAACCATAAGAAAGGGTATTTGTCAAACCACAACCTATCCTTGAAGATGTTGCAATGTAAAGAAGTGTATATTTTCATAAGGAGTTCTCTAGGACCTAACAATTTCACACAGACCATGAATCCTTTAGACCTATTATTTAAATTCAAAGTGTGTTTAGAATCTTTCAAATTGGACCAATCAAGGGAGTTGAAGTCCCAAATGTCACCAAACTATTTCACGCATTTATTAAATATATAATGAGTATTTCTAGCAAAGGTGACTACATGTGGTTCCCCATGATGTTGAACAAGCTTATTCCACCAAATAGAAGAGGTAGCAAAGCTTGAACCATGTTGTAAAGAGTCCTTCCTCGAATTTAAAAACTTATAGACTTGTTGCCAAGAATTCCATATATATTGCAACATAAATGATACTTTAACATGAATGAAAGGAACAAGGAAAATTTTATCAAGCCATCCCACATTTTTCCACTTATTGTCCATTGCAGCAAGTGAAATACAATGTCGCACAAAAATTTTCCATTGTTCATCTCCTAAAATAACTCTTACTAGTCCACTTGTCAAATAAACAAATATCTTACAGCTTGGGATCGAAGAGGCCCAAAGTCCCCTTTGGACATATATTGTAAATATTGCATCCAAGAGGAGTCCCTAAAGCTCATTTTTCCATTCCAATTAGTCAACAAGAATTTTCAATTGGGTTCATTTAGGTTTTCATAACCCTTTTTGGATTGCATCCAGCATGAGGAGTAGTAAACATGTGAAGCCAAAATATTTGATTTATCATTTGTATGTTTCTAGCTAATGATAGGAATTTATTTTCCTAATTATAGATTTTATTTTTTAAATTAGTGATAAACCTATTCCACATATCATGAATCGTAACCACTAATCTAGATAGTATACCAAAGTATCTTGTAATCTTCCCATGTCTAATTTGTCTCCATTCTTTAGGAATCCATTTTGAAAATAGATCAGATTGGATCATTATAAGTTCAATTTTATGATGAGCCAATTAAGAGCTTGAAATCTCACAATACATATTTATAATCTATAGAACATTCATAATTTCTAATTCAAAATTTTGAATAAAATGTAAACTATCATCAACTTAGTGATATTTTATAACAACCATATTGTTTGGGATAGATAACCCTTAATTAGGTTCAATTAATTTTACTTTTTGAAAATATAGGCAAGAGCATTAGTAGCTAGAATGTAAAGAAATGGTTATAATGGGTAGCCCTATCTAATCGAACGTTGTAAAGGAAATACATGTTAGACATTGAATTATTGAATACCAACTAAGCATTCACATCTTTAAAATTAATTTGAATGTGCTTACATTATTTTGGATAGAATCCCAACAACTACAATATCTTGATAATAAATCTTCACTCCATCCTATCATAGGATTGATAAAAATCAAGATTAACCAACAAAGCATTTTGCCTTGATTGTTGGGCCCATTCTCTTGCATCCCAAGCCAATATTAAATTATCAATGATAAATTTACCACCAAGGAACCTTGTTTTTTTAGATCTAACTATCCCTTTAGCCACCAATTTTCTCCTAGTGGTTAAGAATTTAGCAATAATTTTATAAAAAAAGTTGAGCAATGTAATACATTTCCATCTAGAGATAAGGTTTGTATTTTTTCCTTTTGGAAGAAACATTATTAAAAATTCTTTAATATATGGCCCCAATGACCCTTGATTCACATCCTCTGAATAAACTAGATATAATTCTTCCTTAATATGTTGCCACAAAGTTTGAGAAAATTGAATCAATAAACCATCAATCTCTTGACTTTTTCTAAGAGCCATTGAAAAAACATGTTCCAAATCCTTGATAGAAATGTTATGGTAAAAAAATTGACTATATTATTAATGTGCACCTTTTTTTAAAATGATTCATTTTATGATTTATTGTAGTACTAGTCAAGAGCATCTTTCCAATGTGGTTCTTCTCTGAAAAGCTTCTCATAAAAATCTTGAACATATTTTTGATATTTTCAAGGTTTGTATAAATCCTTCCATTCTCATCTTGTATTTAAATTCAATATGCTCTTTTTTATGTTTATAGATTAGGTAATCGAAGAAATATTTAGAACCTTTGTTACCCTCTTTAAACTAATATTATCTAGCCCTATATACTTGGCACCTTGTCCCTTATGCATATCAATTTTGTGAAGTTACATGTTTCAATAGAGGTTATGGAACTTTGAATAGTAATATTCTTGGATTTAAATTCAACATTTTCCCATTTAGCTCTAGCTTCCCTTGTAGATATTTTTCTTTTAATCTTAGCTTCCACACCAATCTCCTACCAAAATAATGTATGAAGTCAACACATTGAGCAAGAGCAATTTTCCATCGAGTCCTATAAGATTTCCCTTTTATTGGCTTAGCTATAGAGTTCCAAATGCCAACCAAAGTATCACAACAAGAAGGAAATTTGAGGTGTGAAGTATTAAGATTAAAGGGAAGTTATGAGTCCACTTATTTAATCATTCTTTTTGAAAAAACACAAATGATAGGAAAATGATTTTTAATAATATTAGAGTAATCTACTTTCACTATGTCATTCCCCACAAAGTCTTGTATTAATTTTATGCGGGGAGAGATATAAAACCTATTCAATCTACTAAGTTTCCTATCAACTCCCCACCTACAATTAGTCCAAGTATACTGGGTATGTTGATGACTTGATTTTTAAAATGATGGGGTCTATAATCCCATAGAGTTACAAAAAAAATCCATTTATCAAACTCTTCATTAGTTAGCTTTAAATGATTAGCCCAACTACAATCAATATGATGTTCCACTATGTTAAAGTCTCCTTCTATAACCCAATTATCATGAGGAAGATGTTTGTAGATCCATTCCAATAATTCACATCTTTCTTTATCAATGTTTGGAACATAAACAAAGTAGAAACTAATTGGTTGGCAATTGATAAAGACAAGAGTCCACACACAACTATGTGAAGGATACTCCCCTTTATCAATGAAAAACCTATTAATATTTGAATCTAAACTAATAACTACCCCTACCTTCGCTATGAAACATGTGACAAAAGGATATATTTCTCCATATGTTGGATAGAGAAGAGACAAGCTAAGGGCCATTAATCTTGTCTTCCTATAGAAAAGAATATATCTAGTTTCCATTTTGACCATAGCATCCTTAACCTCAAACTCATGGTTAGGGAGAGATAACTCTCTATCATTCCAAGATAGAGTTTTGAAGTTCATGGCTAGGAAAATTTAGAAAGATCTTCTACTTGTAGCATAACATTAGAGTGATTAGCAAGTATAATATTTGATGTAGGAGACCTAGATCTATGTATCATGGGTGGATATAAAGAAACATGTATATTAGGAGGAGAATGAGGCCTTTGTCTACCAAAACATGTTGGTGAATCCCTATCCAAGTTCCTCTCATTAGACTAGGTTAGGGAGTGAAGAGTACTTTGTGAAGATGACTGCCCATTTTGGCTTACAAAGAACCTTGAAGGCTCCTTTCTTTTCCTAATCATCCTGCAACCATTTGTCATGATAGTGTCTTTAAAGGTGGGGGATTTATCATTCTTACCTTTTTCCTTTGAGATGACATTTTCCTCTTGCTTAAATCTGATTGAATTAGCCAAAATAGTAGGCTAAGTATGATGTTCCAACTATTGTGTACTTGGTGAGGCTAGTATTTTATCTTGGATGTAATTGTTTTTCCTAAGAGGAAATTCTCTAATTAAATGTCCATCTTACTGGAAAAAAAAACAAGCATTGGCTTTGTTTAAATAAATAAGTGGTTGAAAAAATTCAAACCTTGACCCAATTAATTTAATGCTTTTAACAAATTGACTATTTAACTCCATTTCCACACATGCCTTTGGATGAACCCTTAGACTAGAAATTTTATTTGTGTTATTTTTACTCTAGAAAACTTGACCTAGTTGTGAAATAGTATCCCTGAAGAAAGGCCTATATGTAATGTTTTGAAATGGTAACTCTATTGACATAGGGTACCTAGAGTTTGAGGAGCCCTCAAGGTGAAAATCTGGATTCTAGACTTATAATTAATAGATATTCCCATAAATAATCTAGGTACCATACTATAGGAAAACTTGTGAGTTTTGAAGTTCATGGCTAGGAAAATTTAGAGAGATCAAGTCCACTTGTAGCATAACATTAGAGTGATTAGCAAGTATAATATTTGATGTAGAAGACCTAGATCTATGTATCACAGGTGGATATAAAGAAACATGTATATTAGGAGGAGAATGAGGCCTTTGTTTACCAAAACATGTTGGTGAATCCCTATCCAAGTTCCTCTCATTAGACTAGGTTAGGGAGCAACGACAACTTTGTGAAGATGACTGCCCATTTTGGCTTCCAAAGAACCTTGAAGGCTCCTTTCTTTTCCTAATCATCCTCCAACCATTTGTCATGATAGTGTCTTTAAAGGTGGAGGATTTATCATTCTTACCTTTTTCCTGTGAGATGACATTTTCTTATTGCTTTAATCTGATTGAATTAGGCATAATAGTAGGCTAAGTATGATGTTCCAACTATTGTGTACTTGGTGAGGCTAGTATTTTATCTTGGATGTAATTGTTTTTCCTAAGAGGAAATTCTCTAATTAAATGTCCATCTTATTAGAACCAAAAGCAAGCATTGGATTTGTTTAAATAAATAATTGGTTGAAAAAACTCAAACCTTGACCCAATTAATTTAATGTTTGTAAGAAATTGAATATTTAACTCCATTTCCACACATGCCCTTGGATGAACCCTTAGACTAGAAAATTTATTTGTTTTATTTTTACACTAGAAAACTCAACCTAGTTGTGAAATAGTATCCCTGAAGAAAGGCCTAAATGTAATTTTTAGAAATGATAACTCTATCGACATAGGGTACCTAGAGTTTGAGGAGCCCTCAAGGTGAAAATCTAGATTCTAGACTTATAATTAATAGATATTCCCATAAATAATCTAGGTACCATACTAGAGGAAAACTTGTGGGTTTTGATGTTCATGGCTAGGAAAATTTAGAGAGATCTTCTACTTGTAGCATAACATTAGAGTGATTAGCAAGTATAATATTTGATGTAGGAGACCTAGATCTATGTATCACAGGTTGATATAAAGAAACATGTAAATTAGGAGGAGAATGAGGCCTTTGTCTACCAAAACATGTTGGTGAATCCCTATCCAAGTTCCTCTCATTAGACTAGGTTAGGGAGCAAAGACAATTTTGTGAAGATGACTACCCATTTTGGCTTACAAAGAACCTTGAAGGCTCCTTTCTTTTCCTAATCATCCTCCAACCATTTGTCATGATAGTGTCTTTAAAGGTGGGGGATTTATCATTCTTACCTTTTTCCTTTGAGATGACATTTTCTTGTTGCTTCAATCTGATTGAATTAGGCATAATAGTAGGCTAAGTATGATGTTGTAACTATTGTGTACTTGGTGAGGCTAGTATTTTATCTTAGATGTAATTGTTTTTCCTAAGAGGAAATTCTCTAATTAAATGTCCATCTTATTGGAAAAAATGATCTAGAGGATCTTTGTCAAAAATTGAAGTTTCTCTTTTATCTTCAGAATCAGTATCATCAACAAGAGGGTGAAATCTTGACTCCAATGCAACTCGAACGGAGTCAATTGGAGTCCCGAAGCTCAAAATATGTAAGGTCAAACCTATGGTCAACCCTCAAAAAATAGGCCAGAAAAAGGGAAAAAAATCAAAGTTGTCAAAATCAGCCAAAGTCAACACCATTATGTAGTGCTCATCATCACGATTCCGGCGAAGTTGTTTCACAAAAATGGAGTCCGTATGGCGAAGTTACATGGTCAAAATGGGTCAACCTGATGACGTCGATGCCCAGTCAGCACCCGGCCAATCAGCCCTTGACACTTGTCATCTCCTCAATCCTCCATTTGGAAAATATTTTGGAAAAAAATAATATATAAAAATCAAAATAAAATAAATGAAAAAAAAAGTATAAAATTAAACTCCTAAAAAAGTGGGATAAAACCCACCCATTAAGGGGGGCGCCCACTTTATGTGGGAAGCCACCCACACATGGGGGGCGACCCACATTATGTGGGAATGCCACCCATGTTATGGGGGTGACCCACCTAAAGTGGGGGCACCACCTAACATGGGGGTGGCCCACATTTTGTGGGGAGCCTTCCATAAAGGTGGAATCCCCACATTTAAGGAGATTTTTATTTTTTTCCTAAAACAATTAAATTTGCCACCCCAACAAAATAAATCAAGATTTATTTTGTAACAACAAATGCCCGGAAAGAATAAAATTAGGGGCTTGGAATTTTTAAAGGGGGATATTATTGTTAATTTATCTATGTAAAGGAGATTATTAAGATTTTTATGTAAAAATGGAGAGATAAGGTGGATTTTGTAAATCATTTGGTTGTTAACCAAATTGAGTAATTTTTTTGTATAAAAAGGGGAGATTAGAGGCTTAGAGGGGCAATTGAGAATTCCTCAAGTGTTGGAGACTTAGAGCATTTTGGGAGATAATTTGTTGTTCCTGTACGTCGGGAGAATGTTGGAATTCCGTCGTGCTTGAAGGGAAGAGCTTGCCAGCTATTGTAATGCCGAATTTTTGAAGATATCAATCGGATCGGTCTACTCTTTGGAGAGGGACCCAGAAGACGTAGTCGTTTTTATGATGAACTCCGTTATCAAGCTGTTTGCATTTTCTCTTTCTTGTCTCCTTCTGAATTCTATCTTTTTCTCAATTCCATTAGTTTAATTATGTTATGGTGTTGATTTCATTTTAGTAATTTGGAGATTGGAATTGTAATTGTTATGCATTCTTTAAGCAATCGTCTTAGATCCTAAATCGGATCAAATTGGTATCAGAGCTGTGTTTTGACTAAGTATTGCAGATTCGAATGCTTACACGCTCCCAACTTCAACAAGGCAAAGGAAAGCTTGAAGAGTTTAATCCAGAGATTGGAAGGCGAAGAGCTCATTCACGAACACAGATGGAAAATCCAAATGATGGACAAAGTTCTGAGCTTGGTGAGAAGGAATTTCAGAAGGCTTTTCTCGACATGAAGGCCATGGTCGAAGTCTTATTCTAGGAGAGGCAAGAAAAGATGTGGAGACATGAAGCTCATGCAGGCAAAGGAAAGAAATAGGAGATGATCCTGAGCCTCCGAAGACACCTCCCTCTTCTCCTTCTTCTCCCTCTTCCTCTTCTCCTTCTTCTCCTTCTTCTACTCATTCTATGCCTTTTAATCCTTTTAAGGGTGCACATAAGCCCAAAATTAAGTTGGATGTAAAATTTGACTTACCAAAATACTGTGGTGAATTAAATGCTGAAAAACTAGATGATTGGATTCAGCAGGTTGAAGTCTATTGTAGAGTCCAAAACCTCGTAGATGATGTTGATAGGATCCAACTTGCTACTCTTCGGTTAGGGGGTACAGCTCTAACTTGGTGGGAGAGTAGGACTAGAGCAGAAATCTCCCAACATGGTAAAGTCAACTTGTCCTGGACAGAATTTGTAAGTGCTCTTAAAAAGCAATTCTATCCCTTAGGCTACATGCAACAGCTAATGATGAATTGGTAGATGTTTAGGCAAGGGAAAGGTCAGTCCGTTCAGGAGTACACTCATGAATTTCGTAAAAGGGCTATTGCATTAGATGTTCCATTGTACACCCAAGATACTTTGTTGAAGTATATAGGAGGTCTTCATTCCTACCTTAGACATTCAATTTTGGTTTTGAATCCCAATAACCTTGACGAAGTTTGTGTCCAAGCTACCCACTTAGAGTCTAGAGGTAAGGGATCATTCATTGATAAGTTTGATAAAAATCCATCTAAGTCTGATGGAAAGTCTAAGGGTAAAGATAAAGAAAAAGATAAAGGTAAGGGAAAGAAGACAGCTACGGTGAAGAAAGAGGGTGAAAAACCCACATGTTCGCATTGCAAGAAAGAGGGGCATGATGAATCGAGGTGCTGGAAATTGCATCCGGAAGCAAGGCCAAAAAGATTTGGAGGCAATAAAGGCAAACAAAAGACTACTACTGCTATCATTCAACAGGATCTTGGATCTGATTCCGGAGATGAGACAAAGATCGTTGCTGCCGGGATCCAAGGTAAAGGGAAAAGTATAATTCTCTCTTCTGATGCAAGTATTTCTAATGCAAGTACAAGTAATGCAAGTAAAGTATCCACTCCTAAAGTTGATAAACAACGGAATGAACTGTTCCACATTCGTGTGGTAACTAAACACACAAAGATTGATACACTATTTGATTCGGGCTCTCAAGTCAACTTGATTTCTGAAGAGGTTGTTAAGAAATTGAATCTAACTACTACTCCTCATCCTAAGCCCTATCCACTTGGATGGGTATGTAATGATGCACAGTTGCAGGTGACAAAACAGTGCAAATTGCGTTTTTCCATCACTGCTAATTTCATTGATGAAGTAGAAGTAGATGTTGTACCTCTGGATATTTGTGGGCTTGTATTAGGGAGTCCTTATTTGTTTGATAGAAAGGCAATCTTTTATAGGGGGGAGAACAAGTATCATCTTTTTAAAGATGGGGTAGAATACATTGTACGTGCACACAAGGTCAAGACTAATCTCACACTAGTTAATGCTGGTCAAATGAAAAGGTTAGTCAACTCTAGTAAGAACTTTGTGTTAATGCTTGTAAAAGCCAAAGAAGAAGATAACTCTGAGGCATTTAAGGGGTGTGACCCAAAACACAAGGTTGAAATGGTCAAAATTGTTTCCGCTTATGATGACTTGTTTCAGGAACCAAAGGGGTTGCCACCCAAGAGGGAAATACAACATGAAATTCAGCTGCAGCAGGATGTGCCATTGCCTAATATCGGCTTATACCGTTTGTCCATTATGCAGAATGAGGAAATCAAGAAACAGGTTCAGGAGTTAGTGGAGAAAGGAGTTATCCGTCCTAGTACATCTCCTTGTGGTTCTCCAATTGTGTTGGTTCCAAAGAAAGATGGATCTTGGAGAATGTGCATTGACTACCGCGCCCTGAACAAGATAATGGTAAAAAATAGGTACCCTCTTCCAAGAATTGATGATTTACTTGATCAGTTGAAACATGCAGTTTATTTCACTAAATTAGATTTGCGAAGTGGTTATCATCAGATTAGAATTGCAGAAGATGACATTTGGAAAACTGCTTTCAAGACAAAACAGGGACTTTATGAATGGTTGGTTATGCCCTTCGGGCTTTGTAATGCACCTGCCACGTTCATGAGAGTCATGAACGATGTCTTTCGTCCTTTCATTGATGATTTTGTCATTGTCTATCTAGATGATATTCTTATATTTAGCAAGTCTTGGGATGATCATGTAAGTCATGTAAAGAAAATTTTTGATGTTTTAAGAAAAGAAAAACTTTATGTAAAGATGTCTAAATGTGAATTTGCAAAGACATCTCTAGTGTACTTAGGCTATGTCGTAGGGAATGGTCAATTGAAAGTAGACCCTACGAAGGTCGAAGCTATTGTAAACTGGCCTAAGCCAAGTACTGTAATAGAAGTCAGAAGTTTCTTAGGTGCAGTCCAGTACTGGAGAAAGTTCATTGCAAACTTCTCCTACATTGCATCATCATTGCACGCATTGACAAGTACAAAGACAACTTTTCAGTGGGGAGGTCCACAACAAAAGGCCTTCAACAGTTTGAAGGAAAAGTTAAGCACTGCACCAGTTCTGGCTTTACCAGATCTACACCAGCCATTTGAGATCGAGACTGATGCAAGCGGGTTTGCCATGGGAGTTGTTCTTATGCAAGGAGGTAAACCAGTCTGCTACCACTCTGAAACCTTTTCAGGAGCAGTAAGTAACTATCCTACTTATGATAAAGAACTTTATGCATTAGTTCAGAGTGTTAAGAAATGGAAACATTACATAATGGGGAAAGAAACTATAATCCACACTGATCACCAACCACTACAATACTTGCAATCACAGTCTAAACTGCAGCAAAGTAGGCATTTTAGATGGATGGGATTTTTGCAACAGTTTCACTTAGTAATTAAGTACAAGAAAGGTACCCATAACAAAGTAGCAGATATGCTTTCTAGGCCTCCTGTTATGAATACTTTGATCATCCTTAAAGGTAGTTCCATGGTGCATGAAAGCTTTCAGGAACAATATGCTAATGATGAAAACCTTAAGGATATTTATTCAGCTTTAATTGTAGGCAAACAGATAGGAGAGAAAGATTACTATGTGCAAGATAAACTTTTGTATCATTTGGGCAAGTTATGTGTTCCAAAAGATGAACAAGCACATGTAATCCATGAAGCTCACACTTCTTTGATTGCAGGACATTTTGGGGTAAGTAAAACACTTACTCAAGTTGTAGAAATATTGTTACTAGCCTAAAATGCAAGAAACTATAACCAAATACATTAAGGGTTGTATTATGTGTGCAACTAGTAAACCAAGTAACAGAAAACTAGGGTTGTACACACCATTACCTGTTCCATCTCGTCCATGGGAAAGTGTGTCTATGGATTTTGTTGGGGGTTTACCTATGTCTAGGAAGGGTCATGATTATCTTTATGTAGTAGTTGATCGGTTCAGCAAAATGTGTATCTTAATGCCATGTAAAAAGCAAGTCACTGCTGAACTGACAGCTCAAATGTACTTCCAATTTGTATGGGTTCATTTTGGGTTACCTACTTCTATTGTATCGGATCGAGATTCTCGATTCCTAGGGGAATTTTGGTCAGCTTTGTGGGGACTCATGGACACTAGACTAAAGAAGAGCACAACCTTCCATCCACAGATCGATGGACAGACAGAGGTAGTAAACAGGACAGTTGTGCATCTACTCAGAGGCTACTGCAACAAGCATCCCAAATTGTGGGATGAGAGTCTTCACTATGTGCAGCATGCTTACAACCATGCAACACACTCTTCTACAAAGAGGTCTCCTTTTGAGACTTGTTTCGGTTATGTGCCAAAGACTCTGATGGATTTTGCTTTTGGGAAAGATGATGTTGAAGATGGACGCCATGATGCAGAAAAGGCTTTGAAGTTCATCCAAAAAGTTCAAGCCATCCATCAGGCAGTGGAAGCACAGTTGGAAAAGAGTCAAGCCAAATACAAGGCTCGACATGATAAACATCGCACTGATCATCATTTTCAAGTCGGTGACCGCGTTTGGTTACATATCAGCAAGGAAAGAATGCAAGGAAGGAAGAAAGCTCAAGCCAATTCGGTATGGTCCCTTTGAGATCTTGGAAAAGATCGGAACCAATGCTTTTCGCCTCAATCTTCCTCCATACATGCAGATCTATTAGTTGTCAATGTTGAGAACTTGAAGTTGTATGAACCTCCGATGATATTGGACGAGGAGACTGACATTCAGGTTCCATCAGTTGATGATCTTTCACCAGAGTACATGTCAGAGTTGCCTGAAGACATCATCCTAGACAGGAAAACTAGGACTTCACGAAGGGGAGCAGTTGAGTACCTCAGAGTGGGACTGAAGGGGATGAATCCAAGCAAGGAAAAATGGATGGAGATTGGTAAAGTGAGGGAACTTTACCCTCACTTACTTTCTGAGTAATCAAGCTTTCAGAGGTCCAAAAGCTCTCCAGTGGGGAGGACTGATCCGAAGGATCTTCGTCAAAAATTGAAGTTTCTCTTTTATCTTCAGAATCGGCATCATCAGCGAGAGGGTGAAATCTTGACTCCAATGCAACTCGAACGGAGTCAATCGGAGTCCCGAAGCTCAAAATATGTAAGGTCAAACCTATGGTCAACCCTCAGAAAACAGGCCAGAAAAAAGGGCAAAAATCAAAGTTGTCAAAATCGGCCAAAGTCAACACCATTATGTAGTGCTCATCATCATGATTCCGCGAAGTTCGTTTCATGAAAAACGGAGTCCGTATGACGAAGTTACAGATGGTCAAAATCTGGGTCAACCTGATGACGTCAATGCCCAGTCAGCACCACGGCCAATCAGCCCTTGACACTTGTCATCTCCTCAATCCTCCATTTGGAAAATATTTTGGAAAAAAAATATATAAAAATCAAAATAAAATAAATGAAAAAAAAAAGTATAAAATTAAACTCCTAAAAAAGTGGGATAAAACCCACCCATTAAGGGGGGCGCCCACTTTATGTGGGAAGCCACCCACACATGGGGGGCGACCCACATTATGTGGGAATGCCACCCATGTTATGGGGGGTGACCCACCTAAAGTGGGGGCGCCACCTAACATGGGGATGGCCCACATTTTGTGGGGAGCCTTCCATAAAGGTGGAATCCCCACATTTAAGGAGATTTTCAATATTTTTTTCCTAAAACAATTAAATTTGCCACCCCAACAAAATAAATCAAGATTTATTTTGTAACAACAAATGCCCGGAAAGAATAAAATTAGGGGCTTGGAATTTTTAAAGGGGGATATTATTGTTAATTTATCTATGTAAAGGAGATTATTAAGATTTTTATGTAAAAATGGAGAGATAAGGTGGATTTTGTAAATCATTTGGTTGTTAACCAAATTGAGTAAATTTTTTGTATAAAAAGGGGAGATTAGAGGCTTAGAGGGGCAATTGAGAATTCCTCAAGTGTTGGAGACTTAGAGCGTTTTGGGAGATAATTTGTTGTTCCTGTACGTCGGGAGAATGCTGGAATTCCGTCGTGCTTGAAGGGAAGAGCTTGCCAGCTATTGTAATGCCAAATTTTTGAAGATATCAATCGGATCGGTCTACTCTTTGGAGAGGGACCCGGAGACGTAGTCATTTTTACGACGAACTCCGTTATCAAGCTGTTTGCATTTTCTCTTTCTTGTCTCCTTCTGAATTCTGTCTTTTTCTCAATTCCATTAGTTTAATTATGTTATGGTGTTGATTTCATTTTAGTAATTTGGAGATTGGAATTGTAATTGTTATGCATTCTTTAAGCAATCGTCTTAGATCCTGAATCTGATCAAAAAAGAAAGCATTGGTTTTGTTTAAATAAATAAGTGGTTGAAAAAACTCAAACCTTGACCTGATTAATTTAATGTTTTTAAGAAATTGACTATTTAAGTCCATTTCCACACATTCCCTAGGATGAACCCTTAGACTAGAAAATTTATTTGTGTTATTTTTACTCTAGAAAACTCAAAATAGTTGTGAAATAGTATCCCTGAAGAAAGGCCTAAATGTAATGTTTTGAAATGGTAACTCTATCGACATAGGGTACCTAGAGTTTGAGGAGCCCTCAAGGTGAAAATCTAGATTCTAGACTTATAATTAATAGATATTCCCATAAATAATCTAGGTTCCATACTAGAGGACAACTTGTGCATGATCAACTGATTTAAATTTACATGAGACATACCCTTTCCCCAACCCTCTCAAAGCCTGAATTTCCTATCCCCTATTCTTGTAGTTTATTTTAGCCCATTTGTAGAAATCAGTTTCAAAATAGAATGCCTCTCAAAAAAAAAAAAAAAACAAATTTAGGGTGACATTTAACTATACTGTCAACAACAATATTAAGAAGCAAGTCCATACGGGTAGCACAGTTGGCTTGGGCAGTGGGTTTGCTCCGCATTGGTCTTGAGTTCAACTCTGCTCCCAGGTTTAAGAGGTGGGACTTCTTGCAGGCAGGGGATCTCACCCACAAGGGACTAGTCTCGCCCTAGCTCACCCGAGGTACCCAAGATACAAGATACAAGCTACTGGGCCACTAGACTAGATCGTGGGAACACCCCTATTATATAAAAAAAAACAATATTAAAAAACAATGATTGTAAATTTTCACCTACTTCTTCAATAGCTTACTCCATTTCATTTTCATCCATGTTTTATGCTCCCTCTTTGCTCGTTTTAGAAGTTTTGACTTTTTCCTCCCATGAAATCCATACCGTCGATAATTTGGTTATGCTCTATAGACTCTCCTTTTGTCATTATGGGAGTTTCATTTTGCTGGGAGTTGCACAGCTCATCCACTTGCTCATCCCTAGCCTTCCTCACCTCGGCCTTTGGCCACATATGAATTAAGTTCTCTCTGTGTAAGAAAGTAACCAAGGAAAAAACAAGACAATCGTTTTTATGCACGCTACAAAACCCCATTTAGACTTTGATGGGAAATGCTAATTTCGATTGGCTAGCAGATTAGATGCCCTCTCTAAGTTTCCCATTGTTAAACCCTAGCTTCGTAGGGCAACTATCAGTTGAGATGCATTAGACCTTTGTGATTGTTGGAATAAAAGCTACCCAATGGAAGCCCTTCGTGAAACCCTAGCTCCAAATCATGCCTAGAACTAGTTCACTAGGTGATTGTGAGGCAAGAATACCCTATTCGATGCAATGATTCTATAATAGCCTGAGATGAAAATTTTGGGTTTCATGTATCCAATAAAGAAGATGCAGGGAAAGAAAGGTTTAATATAGGTAAGGTAATAAAGCTACGTAATTCCTCATTCATATAAATCGTGGTCAAGAGTGTTAATGAACAATATTTCAAATTTCATCAAGCCACCACTAGATGACAAGGACTTGTCAAATAAAATATAATATTATACTACTACTCGAGACATATACGTCTACTTAGTTTGCTAGCATTGTTAGAATATTTTTTATACCAATAGCTATGATCATATAAATGGCCTTCTCGTATACTATAACACTCCCTATTCACAAGGTAGAAATTTATGCAATTTATTTATTGTGATATTAATGAAAAAAAGGAAGGTTCATAATCTTTGTTTGACTCATAAAAAATATTATTTTATCACAATATAAATTTAGAAATTTGGCTTTTCTATCATAAAAAAATTTCTTCTTACAAATAGATGTAATTATCATTCATTTATAAAATATTTAAAATAAGAAAAAAAAACTTAAATCATAAATTAATGTGACCTAATAAATTAGAAAGTAATGTAATTAGATAAATATTTTACATTTTCTTACAATTTTTTTTTACTATTAGTACCATGTACATTAATAAAAGTAATTTAATACAGTAGTTTCAATTTTATTTAGCACTGAAAAGAAAAAATTCTCAAGAATTTATCTTATTTCTTTTATGATTAGTGAGACCTACTTTATACAAAATATGGTATAATCCCAAATCAATGAGTTTACTAATAATGTCTTAGATATTTCCTTCAACATATACTCTAGTAATAAAGTTATAGATAAATAAATATGTGTCAATAAATAAAATAAATAAATCAATTCTCAAATAGTATTAAGGTTAATAAGACAAGATTAGATGACTTCACTCAATTTCAAAATCAAATTAACTATAAATAGTGTTCAACACTTCAATTATAATAAATAGAATTAAACTTTCATTCCAACTAAATTTAGCTATCCACCCATAATGCCATACATTTTAATTTAAATACAACAATTCTAACTCAATAAATTCTATTTGACTCCAAACAATCAAATCCAAAAGTAGCAAGATTTAATTTCAATAAAGTCTATTTGACTCTAAACATGATTTTCTTTGTGATTCCTAGGTCTTATAAAAATAATACATTTTATATAGTTTGCAATAATGTCAATATTTGTACAAGTCATTATTTAGTATTAAAATTCATATTTAACTATTTATTTTTTAAATTTAAATCTAATATTATTAAATTTTTTTAAAACAATATGAACTCCTAAGCTTAAAGTTATGAAAATACACATTTTTAATTAGGTTTAGTAATAAAAACTACTTTTTCATTTCTAACTTTCTTCTCTCTAAGTTATTCTAGTAGACATTGTTGAATGGGTCACTTTTTAATAGTTATTCAACCCTTGTTTAAAATATGAGTGTTATTACATTATTTTTTATACTAAGGTCATATAAAAAAATATCACTATAGATAATTTTTATTATTTATATGTTTACTTTATTGGTGTGGTGGGTAAAGGGAAATTAATTTCTTTATAAACATTACTCATAGCTCATTATAGTCACTTCAATAATTATAATCAAATATTTTATAGTGAGTTTCCACCCTTAGAAAAATAATAATTGATCACTAAAAATCAAATCTAGAATGCAAATCTAGGAAGGTGAATATTAGTAAGAGAAATTTTACAATCGTCTAGGAGCTATTCAATTGGTTTAGATTGATGATTGATATTTCATTGAAGAATTTACCCATTTTTATGTCAATAATATGTAAGTTAACATTTTAAAATTTTAATTCTTTTAGGTGGAATTCATTCAAATATATCACTTGTGGGCCATACAAAATTCAATATATCCATTCTTCTATATAAGTGAAGTCCTACATTACTTTTTGTTGATATAAGCCTTGAATTTTGAAAAACAAGTCATGATATTATTATCTCATAATCACTAATAGGCCTAAGAGCTTCGATATATCTTTTAGAATAAATTGTAAATTACTAATACTACTAATTATTGAAGTATTAATGTGTCACAGGTGATTGGAAGCATTTATTAGGGATTATGAGTACATGCTAGTGATTCTTCTAGTGAAATTGTTAATATTTAATTTATTAAATAATACCTCATTGTTAGTTGATTAATTTATCCATAACCAATGGTAGTTGCTTGGTTGTTTCTATTCAATACATTTCTCTTTGTATTTATTGATGTTGCTTGTTTCTTAATAGATATCAATTTATACTTTTTGACATTATTCATTTACTTTCTCTAGCCATCCATGAGAAGAGTGCATGGTTGGGATCTATATATGTCTCTTGCTCTAGGAACATTCCTTGCATTTGTGTGGTGAGTACCAAATTTTCCATTTGCGAAGAGGCATATACATAACCTCCTGAATCTTACGCCACACCTTGACTGCTCTATTATGCCACTCTTTGTTGTAGATTGTCGCGTAGACAATTTCAGGACATATGTGCTTTATTGCATGGGAAACACCAAGGATTGATATCATCAGCAAGATTATTTTTCCCTGTTACCAGCTCTTTGTTCAAACTTGGGTGAACATTCCCCAGCGGAGTAGGTGTGAGTGCCTTTTAAAATCTGCATATACTCAACTTCAAACAAGGGTTAGTATCTACAAATCCCTTAAGAACACCCTATGAAATACCTTGTAAGATGCTTCCAAATGCAATACATGACAAAAGAAAATTAAAAGCATTATGAAAACAACAACAAATACCTATTCCATAGTGGATTGGTGTCACATGTGCAAGTGACCCTTTCCCAATCCTTGATCAAAGCTTAAGATGATGCAAATGCAAATAGGATGAAGAGCAAGATGAGTTCTCAAACCAAGAGAGTAACCTTGCATAAAAGTTGTGGATGGATGAATGAGGATTAAGGCCTTCTTTTATAGATTTTCTTGATGAGAGATTGGCCAAATGGGGGAATGTGGGACTAAAGATCCACCAATGAGAAGAGGCCACTTGTCAAGTGGTGATAGGCCAATGGATGTGCAAGATTTGGGAAGTGTGCCCATGAGAGGGAACTTCAAATTCAAATTTTGCAATAAATTTTGAGAGGGGGACAAGAAAATGAGAAATAAATGCAATGTTGGAGGGACAAATCAACTTGTCATATTTTTCAAAGTTGAGGGAATATTCCCCATAAATGCTATGTTGAGTGAAAATGATGATTTTAATAAATCAATAAATTGATTTATTTGTGCAAGTGACATAATCTAGAGAATGCAAGTAGTGGGCTAGTTAGCTAATTAGGATAGGTTAGCTTAATGATGATTAGGTGAGTTTGACTTTTAGGACTTGGATATTTGATTTATTTAAATCAGAAAATGATGGAATATGATTTGGGATTTTGATTAAATGAATGCTTGATTTATTAAAAGGTTGATGATAATGTTTATTTGATTTTAAATAAATGACCTTAGGAGATGAGATTACCTAATGAATGGATGAAGGTGAACCTAATTAATTGATGAATGGACCTAATGTGAAATCTAGTTTAGTTAATGAATAACCTAATTGAATGCACAATGTTAATTTTGCATGTTACAGTAGGCACCAACACTATTTGACTATTTGTTTGAGCATGAGGATTCGTACACACACCTCCTTGGAACTAATTTTGCTAGTAAGAAGATCTCTTGCCTTGATAGTTTTGGTAAGTTGGCTTTGGAGGAATGGACTGGTTCCGCTTGATGGTAGTTATTTTGTTTGAGATGCTCCATAACAACTCCTTGACATCACTCATCTCATCTTTTGAGGAGTTAGACATAGAAGTAGCATTTTTGGTGTGCTCGGATATGCATACATAGATTGGGGAGGAGCAGACACACTGGTAGATGTTATCTCCTAGGTTGGAGCTAATATCTCAACAGATATAGGCATAGCGGGTAGAGGTAGCAACTTTTTGTTGTTGATTAGATTGTTCTCTGCCTTGACGACAATATTATATGCATCCAGTAGACTAGTTTTTCCAAGAGACTTGATCATGATCGAGATATCAGTATTGAGGGATTTCAGATAAAAAATGAATGCCAAATCAGTTGTCAGACAAATAACAATCTAGATCCTCTACTAAGTTTTATGGAACTGGGCATTGAAGTCGGTCATGGCCTCATATGGGGTTCGCTTGATGGTCACCAGCTGTAGACATAGCAAAGAATAATCTCCATTATTTGAAAATCTCTCATAGAAAGGATCTTTGAGCTCATCCCAAATACCGATAGTGTTAGCCTCAAGAGTTTAATACCAATCTAGTGCTTTTCCTTTGAAAGAGGCTACGAGCAACCTTAATGCAACATTTTTGTTAGTGACACAATGTACAAAACACATGTCCACCACATCTTATAGGTGTTCAGATGGTTTTTTTGAGCCTTCCCGGTGAATTTTGGTATAACTTTTAAAGTAGAGATTAGGATAGGGGCCCAAATGATGGGTGCTACTAGTACTATAAGAGGGATTTCGATGTCTCATGCCACATAATTTATGTTGGCAATTGACAACATGGCTAATGGAGGGGTTAGGATGTTCATTGGATGGGTTCTTATTCATACTATTACTAGTAGTGGCACTAGCAAGCCATGGTTGTTTCCTATTTGAGATCTAGTAATAGGCCTATAGCTCATACACCCACTTTCAAATTAGATACATTAAAGTAGTCACACTAGGCATGCAAGAAAATTAATTTTTGATGCCTAAAATTGCTAGGAAAACAACCTTATGGGAAACTTAGTTAATGGGGGGACCAAATGCGCTAAACTAAGTGATCTCTTTGTTTCCTAAAGAAGTTGACTCCTTTTGTATTTGTGGGGGTTGGAAAGGGAAAAGGAAGTAGATATATAAAATAAAGATCTAATCTAAGTTCCAAGATGTAAGTTAGTAGGCACAAAAAATCTTCCCTTTTGGTGAGATTTAAGGGCCAATTTAGTAATCCGCATGTCCGAAAATGATAGAAAGCATAGATGAAAAACCTAAGAAATCTATTAAATAACATAAAATAACTTCCATACACATTCACTAAAAGGAAGAATCCAAGACATGGTCTGAATCAACAAACTTATATATTGGAATTATAGAAGTTCTACAAATAAACTACTTAGTACAATAACAACACAGTATAATGTTTTTCTTTCCCCTACTATCTTTTTTTCTCTTTGAGGAAAAGTTTGGATGACCACAAAAAAAACCCTAGAAGATTCCCTATTTTGCATACCGGTTTGATTAGATTAATTGTGGAGCATTACCAAAAAAATTATGTCCCTGCTAATCTTGAAGCCTCCCCTAACTCTGAGGATGACGATACTGAACCCAGCTGCTTGGGATTTTTTCCCAATTTAAGTCCGACTAGAACTATCCTTAGTCCGCCTGCTGCCTATTCGGGCTAGAAAAACCCTAACCCTCTTATAGTTAAAGGTTGTGTTGTGCCTGAGCTGGAAAGCCCCTCCCTTAAAACTAGTTTTATTGATAAGAATCCCAAGGCTAAAAACCTTGTTTCTTACTCTGAAGATTCCCCTGACTCTGAGGCGTCTGGTGCAAATAATACTGAGCCCTCTGCTGACTTGTCGATGGATATAATTGCTAGAACTGGGTCCCCTATCACTCCTATCCCTGATAATACTTGTCTCAACATTGATAGGGATCCCTCTGTGGATGTTTTGAATTTAGCTAGAAATAATGTTGATACCCATTTCAAACTTTCGAAATGGACTTTCAATGAAATTAACGAGCTAAAGATAAAAAACTGGGCCCTGCAAAGTAAGCTGGAAGAGTTGGGAGCCAAGGTAGCGGCGATTGAAAAAATAGAGGTGAAACAAAGAGATCACGGTCTCAGCAATGACACTCAGAACCAAGCTGGCAAAAATAGAAACATTGAAATTGAGATGGAAAAAATGAATAATACTATCAAAATCATTAGTGAGAAAAACAATCATATGGCCAGACACAACGCCATAATCATCAATGCCATGACCGAGAAACTGGACAAAGCCCATCAGGGATCTCTGGTGGTTGACCTGGAGGAAACCAATGAAAGAAACTAGGAGGAGGATGCTGGCATCTCTAAGAAAACTAGGGCCAATCTGAAGAGGAAAGCTCCCCCCACTCCGCAAATGATTCGAACATTTGGCATGGGTGTTCATGAGGATGAAGAATTTGAGGTCGGAGATTTAGTCTGCTCTCAAGACTTTGCTAGCCGTGGCCACCTTTTGTTGGCTTTTTCTACCGCCTTTTTTGACCTTCCCGCCCTTTATGTGGCTGCTATTTGTTCCCCTGCTTTTACCTTTTGTGCAGCTTGGTTTTGTTGACTTCTTTCTTTCATATCTATTTTGTTGTAATTTTAGGTTTCCCAGTTCCTCAGAAACCCGTTTTACCCTTGTCAAAACACAGTATAATGTTTTGTCAACTAACTAAGAAACAATGAGGCCAAACAAATGGCCTAGTCTGTGAGTCTTAATACAATAATAAAAATAAAATAAAAAGGCCTAGTGTCTTTCAACAATTTCTCTGTGTATTGTCCGAACTCATTTTTGAAAAGTTGAAGCAGTATATATAGAGGATCATCCCACTACTTGAGAGCTGGTAACTGAAAAGATTCCTAGGCATGAGCAATGATGTCTTTTGCAATGATTTCCAAAGGCTATTGCAATAGAAAATATTTTGAAACATAGAATGTAGTCACCTTTAAACAAGATGCATCCCTCTGCAAATGATGATGGTGGTCCCAAGAAGAAGTAATTTTTTTCCCATGTAGACATGTATCGTTCATCCATAGAGTTGGTTAGGACATGCGGCGATAGTATGGGGCTTGTCATTCATTCTTCCCTTCCTTGCAATGAAATCCCTTGTGGAGAAGAAACATGGAGGAGTCCTCATCTCAAGTGTTGATTGTGGGGTCTTACAAATGGCGCCCATTGAATGATGCTACATGGCATGTGGGCGAAGCTCGATAGAGAAGCAAAGGGGAGCAGGCTCTCAAAGGTCCCCGATGCTGACACATGGAGAGATGATGAGGCTCGATAAAGAGGAAAGGGAGGAAATCCTTCCAAGGATTGCATGGCAGACACATGGAGCAAGTGGGGGAAACTCTTCAAAAAGGGCCTGAATATATTCAAACACATGAGGCATGGGTTGGGGCCAACCAAAATAATAACATCAGCCTGAAGGCAGCTCTAGGGATTTTTAATTCACAGCTATCAAAATTAGTTTTGAGTTAGATTTAGATGTGCCTAATTATCTTAATTGATATTGTATAAATAAAAATGAGATATAAAAAATTAACCCAAAAATTAGGTGCATAAGACAACTAGCGAAAAAATCGAGGTATTTTAATTATAAATTCGTAAATGTAGAGTGGGTATCAAAAAAATAAAATGGAGGGGTAGAAATGAAATTAGTGGTGTTTAATAGTACCCAAATAATACGTACAATATGCCAATTATTTATTAAAAAATATCCTTGGGGCTTCAATAAAATAAAAAACCTTAATTTAAATGTTTTCATTGATTTTTCCTCTTAAACTTTTTTTTTTGTGATATGACCCATAAGTGGGACATGGTATTGTTTTATTGCATAGTCATAGTCTATTAGATATCTATTTTCTCAATAATATTAATAGTCCTATTTGCATACTTGACTAAAAATATAGCTATTATAATATAGTTGTGTGTGTTGGGTCATTATTATTAGAGTATTGGCATAATTAAACACCTTGATTATTTTAAATACTAATAATA
>VDFB02049217.1:110402878-110591455 GCA_007258455.2 Sequoia sempervirens | reverse complement strand
TTTAGCATTTTGGACTCCAAGGAAATCACTGGTCCAATGTAGCTCAGAATGATTCGGCGTATTTGGGTGCAAAAGAGGACCATCCCTAGTGTAAACATACCCATATGGATGTGTTGGAACAGTCTGTTTGGTCGTATGAGTTGCAGAATGAAAGTTGCACCACTTTGCAACTTTACACTATTTGCATCTGGCAACTTTTCCCTCCACTAAAAAGTCATCACCATAGGAAAAGGCCTCTGAGATAGAAAAAACCGAGAGAGGTTTACGTAGATGGTCCCAACACAATCTCGTAGCCTCCAACGGAGTGTCTGTATTCCCCACGGTCTCCGAGAAATAGCCCTTCAAATATTGCTTCCTTTTAGCATTTTGGACTCTTAAGGGAAATCGCAGGTCCAATGTAGCTCGGAGTGATTTGGCATATTTGGGTGCAAAATAGGACCATCCCTAGCATAAACGTACCCATACGAACGTGTTGGAACAGTCCGTTTGGTCGTACGAGTTGCGAAATGAAAGTTGCACCACTTTGCAACTTTACACTGCTTGCATCTGGCAACTTTTCCCTCCACTGAAAAGTCATCACCACAGGAAAACACCTCTAAGATAGAAAAAAATTGATAGAGGTTTACGTAGATGGTCCTAACACGATCCCGTAGCCTCCAACGGAGTGTCTGTATGCCCCATGGTCTCTGAGAAATAGCCCTTCAAATATTGTTGCCTTTTAGCATTTTGGACTCTTAAGGGAAATTGTCGGTCCAATGTTGCTCGAAGTGATTTGGTGCATTTAGGTGCAAAAGAGGACCATCATTAGTGTAAATGTACCCATACGGACGTGTTGGAATAGTTCGTTTGGTTGTACGAGTTGTGGAATGAAAGTTGCACCACTTTGCAACTTTACACTGCTTGCATCTAGCAACTTTTCCCTCCACTGAAAAGTCATCACCACAGGAAAATGCCTCCGAGATAGCAAAAACCAAGAGAGGTTTATGTATATGGTCCCAACACGATCCCATAGCCTCCGATAGAGTGTTAGTATGCCCCACGGTCTCCGAGAAATTGCCCTTCAAATATTGCTGCCTTTTAGCATTTTGGACTCTTAAGGGAAATCACTGGTCCAATGTAGCTTAGAGTGATTCGGCGTACTTGGGTGAAAAATAGGACCATCCCTAGCGTAAACGTACCCATACAGACGTGTTGGAATAGTCTGTTTGGTCGTATGAGTTGCGGAATGAAAGTTGCACCACTTTGCAACTTTAGACTACTTGCATCTAGCAACTTTTCCCTCCACTGAAAAGTCATCACCACAGGAAAATGCCTCCGAGATAGAAAAAACTGAGAGAGGTTTACGTAGATGGTCCCAACATGATCTCATAGCCTCCAACGGAGAGTTTGTATGCCCCACGGTCTCTAAGAAATAGTCCTTCAACTATTGTTACCTTTTAGCACATTGGACTCTTAAGGGAAACTAGTGGGCAACATAGTTAACTTCTTCAAAAGCTTGGTTTGAAGTAATTTCATTATTTTTTGTGCATTTGAGAGACATTTTGACTGGAGGTCGATCTATGAGCCCTGTTCTATGATATTACAAAAAGGTATTGTGGACCTATATTAAGCTACCACTCTCAATATCTTTCAAATTGAACCCTGGCATCAATAGACTCTGTATATCAAGCTACCACAATTTTGTTGATGTTAGCAGCTTCGTTGATCTCTTCCAGCCATTCCACACATGACAGAGCTTGGAAAAGAGAGAAGGAATTCCTCTAGCAAAGAGGAGAGTAGAGTCCGTTTCAAGAGTAAAACATGGCACTTGCTAAGACTAAGCCTGCCCAGCCATACAAAAGTGGCATACAATATAGCAAAGTCCGCTAGCAATACATAAAGGAAAGTCCACCCTTGTTTCTTGGCACAAACACTCACAAAGCCCGCCCATGTTAAGAAAGGGATGTGTCAAACATGATTGAAGTCTGGCACATGTCTTGGCCATGAAACTTGACAAGGTCCACGCTTACCAAAGAGTGACATGGCATAAAAGATGGAATCTTGCCAAATCCGCTTCAAGAGGATAATGAGTGTTCGCACTTAGAAGAATATGAACATGGAAAGTGAATGAGTGAAGTCCGCTCAGCATGTTAAGTCTGAAATGGCAAGAGAAAAGAGGAAGTTTGCCAGCCTTAAAGTGAAATTGAGCTCGCCCCTCATTTGTAAAGGGTGGAGACAGTGTATAGAAATGTTGTGATAGACTATTTCTGATAATAAAAGCTCTTATGCATGATTTGATTTGAACCACTTTTATTGTCAAATAGTGTGCATGGTTGCATAAATTTTCCACCATAGATTGGAGATAGATTAGAATTAGATTACACTTGGAATAAAATTTTCCTAAAGTTAGCCTGAACTTACTCTGTGGATTCTTAACTTCTGTCTAGATAAATATTGTTTGATTGGAAGGTATTTATTCATGATATGAAAACCATAAGCACATTTCCTTGAAGATTGCAATGGCTTTGCATAGTTGGCGTGATTCCTGCGTGGTGAAACAAAGTTTGGTTTTGTTTCACCAAGTCAATACTGTCTCTTGAATTCTTAGGAAGTAGATTAGAACTTCTGATCCCTTGTCTCCTTTTTTAGTTTGTTTGATCTACAACCCAAATAAAAGAGCTTCATTGTCCAGACCTTCATTGTGAACTGAAAAAATTCAATGCTTTAGGTGTGATAAGTTTGGTCACTTTTCCAAACATTATTCAAATAGACCTAAGCATCAAGCCTCCGTTGCAGATGTAGATGATGTTTCTCCACAGAAGAATGAATATTTGTTTTGCTCAGCATTGTCAAGCAATGTACCCACTAACACCAACACTTGGCTGATTGAGAGTGGTTTTCTTAGAAAGAGGGAGTTGATTATGAAGAAACATTTGCTCCTGTTGCTCGTTACATTTCTGTCAGAACTATCATTGCCCTTGCTACATCAAGAGGATGGAAGATTCATCAAATGGACATGAAGACAAATTTTCTCAATGGTGTGATTGAGGAAGAAGTTTACATCGAGCAACATGATGGTTTTCAGGTTCATGGGAAGGAGTCACATGTGTGTAAGCTGAAGAAGGCCTTGTATGGTCTTAAGCAGGCTCCTCGTGCATGGTACGAAAGGATTGATCAATACCTATCTAGTTTGGGCTTCTTGAAGAATGATGCTTTCAAATTTCTACTTCAAGGTAATAAATGGTGATGCAATAATATCAGTACTAATTCATGCTTCTAGGCTGCATATATATAAATATTATTTTTACATGTTTTCTCCATTGTTCAGCCCCTACACTGCAAGTAAATGGTTGCATAGTGTGTGGAATGACGGGGCAGCAGGCTTGTAATTGAAATCTTTTCATCTATCAGCTCATCTAGTTGTAACTTATGTAATGTGAAGTAATGCTTTGAGTTTGAAAGATGTGCAATGCAATGTAATTAATAATATGAATCAATTTTTAATTATTATTTATGTATTGTGAAGTAATTGCATAACTGCTTAGGTTGACTTTGTAAAAACAATATTGTAATTGAAATTTTTTCATCTATCAGCATCTAGTTGTTACTTAAGCAATGTGAAGTAATGCTTTGAGTTTGAAAGATGTGCAATGCAATGTAATCAGCAATATGAATAAACTACATAATATAACCATTCTTTTTATGCTATTTTACATCAAGATATTTAACCATTGCTCACTTGATTAAAATTTCAAAGAGTTTAATTATACACATGAGGAGGCAATTAAATTTGATTGTCAACTTCTATATATCAAATTATCCAATAATCAAGTGTATGTCCATATACAAAAATGGCATCAACGCCAACTCAAACAAAATTTTACAATATGTGGCATATGCCATCTCGGTATCTATTCAATATTTACATGCCAAAATGTCTATCTCATCCTAAACTACTGGTGGATCATCAAAATGGAGCCTCTTTGAAGCATCATTGCCTCTGAAGGTAGCTGCACAAGAAAAATTCAAACCACAATTGAGATTAGTTATACTATATAATTTAAAATTGAATAATTAACATCAAAATCAATATACATTAAATTATAATTGAAATCTAAAATTGTAATCTTGATTACCTGAAATATCCATCTCTTCAAAGGGTCAGGAGTCCTAGAATATGCCCCTCTCAAAGAACCGACCAAACCATCTTTTGTAATTTCAATCTATATAGGTGAACAAAAACATAAAAGTGATCCAAGTTAGCATACAATTGCCAGTAATTGGAACATATAAATACCAAACACAAAATAAAATGAACACATAGTTTAGGTTGATCTTTTTCTTTATCTCCTTTAGGTGTTTCGACACCTCCTCCTTGAGGTGCTTCAACACCTACTCCTTCAAGTGTTCTAATATGAACTGCTTCGGGCGTTGTGTCACTTGTCAACAAGGACGTATAACTCATAATTCCCTACACATAAAAATGAGAAGTACATATGAAACTACCAATCTATGTCGATGTATGTATAATCAATAAAAGATACTTCTATTAAAATTCTTAATTCAATCAAATTTGAGTTCAATTACCTTCCCCTTATCCAACAGTGCACTTCCATAATCTGGACAAGGTTGCACCTCGCTCGCACAAGGTATTTCCTACAAGAGGAAAATAAGATAAACATATAAGTTATTATATAATTTCATTAACGACAATTCAAATGACAAGAAAGTATATAATAAATAAAAGTAAATGAGTGAGTGCAAAAATATATACTGTGTGCATGTCGAGGCCAAATGAAATGGCCCTCAGGGTGCTATCTGTCACATGTGTTAGCTCCTCCTCGGACATCAACTGTTAAATAGACCATGTAAATAAATATTAGTACATTATACTATCTCTTATTAATATTCATTTAAAAAAATGCAAGTTATGAATTCACAACTTAAATTTTACCTATGTCACTATTCCAATGTCCCCCCCTCTAGCAGGAGAGGACTCTGTACGATGTGCTCCACTCCCCTGCATCTGATCTATAATGTCCACATCATGGAAGTGATAATCGAAAGTGTCTAAGGGATGCTTGGCAGGCTGTACAAGAGGACCCAAGCATATCTGGCGACACATGGAGCAAGTATGTGGTACACAAATATGTGGACCTGACGAGGATGACACAATAGCACTTGAGCCATCACCAACATCACCAGAATGTGGCTGAGCTACTACAGAAGCATGCGAAACCAAAAGACCACTCAAAGAGTGAATAGCGTGGATAGTCTTTGTGGCCGCATCCTGCATAATACCTAGATGGTATACTGAAGGTAGCGGAGGAAGGGGAGGAGGGGGAACATATGGGTGGGGTATTACTCTAACTACCCCTGGTCTATCCTGGGGCATACCTCCACCAACGCCTTGGAAGGGTTTAATGTCAAAGTAATTGACATGATGCCCTAACACAAACTCAGCATATATTTTTTTTATAAAGTAAAATGGTATATCACAATTGTTGTTCGGTGGTTTCAAAAAAACCATACACCAACGATCCCAAAAATTTTCTACAATGTCTCTATGAGTACACCATTTTATAGAAAGTTTTGTTTTATTAACATTAACCGACAAACTAGTGCGGGGGTTAACAAATAAAGAGGCTATTTGGGCTTTGGTTATTCCGAGATCTTTCACATCGTCATAGGACAATCCACATGCATAATATTCTCTCATGTCTTCTCACCATGAATGAAAGGAATTATGTTGTGAGGAGAGGGTTTCTATGTTTTTATTTATTTCTTTCATTGTGTTTGACATCTCAGATAATCGAGGGACTCTCGTATAAACTTCAGAAATGCCCCTTAATTGTTGCAATTTTTTAGAAATTAATTCTTGAATTGATGGATGTGGAGGTGGTGGAGGTGGTGGAGCAACCATAATTCCTAATTAAAATTAAAAACAAATTAATCTAATTAAAATTAGACAATATAAATGAAAATATTATAAAAATACCCTAGTTTTTTTTTAAAATCCAACAAAAACCCTAGTTTTTAACAAAAATCAATAAAATTCTCTATTTTTTAATCCAAATACATAAAAAACACTATTTTTAAATCAAAATCCATTACAAACATTCAATTTTCATCAAAATCCATTACAAACATTCAATTTTCATCAAAATCCATACTAAATTCAATTTTTTCATAAAAAATCTATCAAAAACCCTATTTTGAAAAAAACCAACTAAAATTACACAAATCTAATTGAAAATTTGATTAGAGCGAAGAAAAATCAATAATCTAACCTTTTGAAGATGGATTTGCACCAAATCGGATATCTGATTTGCGGAATGAACTTTTCACTGTGCGCCCGCCACGGTTAACCAATTGTGAAATGAGAATGAGTTTTAATCAGGCCGATATGGAAATATATATGTTGTCACAAATCGGATATCCGATTTGGAAATTTAGGTTTGGGTTTTGCTTCGATAGTGTGTACTGACACCCAAGCCACATAAAGTCAACTCGGCATTTTCGCGTTTTTGAGTCGATGAAACACGTTATTTTTTCTCCATTGCCACTTTTTGGCATACCATAATCCTACACATACCCAATATTTCATTAATGTTTCAATTTATTAAAATCAAATATTTACTCTAATAATATTTATTTAATTTATTTTTCAATTAAATATCAAAGTTTCCATTAAACTATTTTAAAACCTTTTAAATTTGATGATCTATATTTTACAAAATAATCAAGCAAAGGAATAATCATGAACATTACTCCAATAACATAGTATCAAGCAATATCAGACTAAACAACGAAAAAAAAACCAAAATGACAACCACAAGGGAAATACAACTCAAACTGACCTTCCAGATGGGGTGTGACGTATTGATACTCATCCTCAATGAGGACGATGGTTCAATGTGGGATACCTAATGCTACCTTTGAATCAACAACCTCCATTGGGCTTTAGACATGCTCAAACCTGGCAATCCAGGTGGAATCGATGCCTAGTACTTGCAACCTACAACAAATGACATGATCAAACATATGCATAGGGAAAATAGTGAATCACACCATGAAGGAAACATTGCAGCGCAACAAGGCACTCGCAAGCAAGTGATGCGACCCTGTTCCCCTCCACCAATACATCAAAGTTCATAATAATAGATATCAGATCATGATAAAATATACATCTACAATTACATAATATTCATATCCATGATAACTCACATAAGAAATTTAACTGATCTACTAAGCATAATGTAAACACGAAACATCCACTATAGCCATGTCATCAAATATCATCATAACTATGTATCAAAGTGTCACCATATCCAAGTGTCATCAAACATGTTTCATCGAGTCCAAATACATCTATGTAACTATCTAAAACAAAAAGGAAAAATGAGGGGCACTATAAGACACATCCTGTATAAGACCACTGATTGTGATCAATTTGACTGGTTTAATTGATTTGACAAATGACCAATTTGACTCGGAGACTTGTTGGCTTGCTTGTCTTGTTGATTCGGGATTTGTTTTGGAAGTTTAAATGTTGATGTTGCGTATGAGTTGACAATTTTTTATTTATTTTGACTAACCCGACGAACCCTAAAATACTGACCTATGGCCTTGCCTACATAGCAATGCGTAGAGACCTCACAGTCTGACATGACCCTTGACTTTTCTTCAATGAAAAAGGATTGAATCATGATTATATTTGAAAACGCCTAACGACTGACCTAATGCCTCAGGGGCACATCGACAGGTGGCCTTGCCTACGTCCAGTCGTAGAGGCAACATAGTTTGACATGACAAAGATTGACATGACTGACTCTGACTTTGTTCTTCTAATTTTTTGAAAGTTATCTAAATGTTTTTTGGGTTTTCTAACATGTGAGGATTTTTTTTTTGGATTTTGAAGTTTTACAAAAAATTTTGGGGATTTTTTTAGGACATTTCATAATTCTTATGGATTTTTTTAGGACATTTTATGATTTTTATGGCCTTTTTAGGACATTTAATGATTTTTATGACTTTTTTAGGACATTTTATAATTTTTAGGGCTTTTTAAGGACATTTTATTATTTTTATGGATTTTTTAGCATAGTGACTTCCAATGATGAGTGTAGAAACTAGTGTAGGTCAAGGATATTTCCCCAATTAGATATAAGATGAACCAATAGGGATGGGATGGGACAAGGTTTATCATGGATGATAGGTGCAAGAGAAGGACACAAAGCGTCAGCCATTTGGAAGTCATGATATAGATAATAAGGCTTGATGATGGATGTCAAATGGGAGATGACAGAAGGTAAAGGTGTTATTACGGATTAGAGTGAAAGACTAGGTACATTGACAGTAGATGAAAGAGAAAAGACTGACTACTCATGGCACTTTTTTCCATCTTTTCACCATGGTACTTATCCAGGGCACTTGTCTACCAGGTTTTCACCACTAGATAAAATTTTTCTCTTTACTTTTTCTCTTTTTTTTTCTTTTTTTTTTTCTATCACCAAGATGCCTGTTTGCCAGGTTTTCATCAGGGTGAACATTTTTTTAGGACTTTTTCTCATTTTTTTGTATTTTTTTCATGACTTTTTCTCTAGCTCTCTAAAGCTAAGTATAGAACTTGCACTAATGCAAGCTATTGATGGGCTCAAACAAAAGTTCCCCTTTAGGTGTGGACAACTAATAAATTCTAGAACCAAAGGATGTCATAATGATATATGGACCCAACTAGTTGGGCTCAAATTTGCTAGGTTTCTCACGTTCTACTTGATTTTTCAAATTTTGCGTCAACACTAAGTCACCAATTTTGAAATGTCTAACCAAAAATATTTTGTTATAAATATGGAAAAGATGGTTCTGGTATGCCTGTAGATGAGTCGAGGCCTTCATTCTACATTCATCAAGTAGCTCTAATTCATGCAGTTAGGATATACGGTACTCTCATCATCAATGAGCCCTTTCAGGGAGACTCATAGGTTGGGGACTTCGACCTCTATAGGAAGGATAGACTCAATACCAAAGACTAGGGAAAATGGAGTGGTGTCGATGGGTGTGTCAATGCTTGTGTGATACTCCCATAGGGTGGGGTTAAGTTGAATGTGTCATTCATAGCTAGCGTTGGTGATGTTCCTTTTAAGAATTTTGATTATGGTCTTATTGGATGCCTTAGGTTGGACATTACCTTGCAGGTAATATGGCATGGAAAAGCGGTGTTGGATGTGAAACTTCTCACATAACTCATGGACATCCTAATTTTGAAGGGATGACTATTGTCAGTGATGATGGATTGTGGGACACCATACTAGCATATGATGTAATTGAGGATGAACTTGGAGATTTGTTTAGAGATTAGGTATGTCAAGCGAATAGCTTCAATCCATTTTGTGAAATATTCAGTCGTAGTGATAATAAATTTGTGGCCATTAGATGAAGTGGAATGGATTTTTCCTATGAGGTTGAGTCCCTAGTGGACGAAGGGCCATGGTGAAGTGATCAGCTACAACTCTTGTGTAGGTCCGTGGATGAGGTCATTGTGTATTTGGTACTATTGACATTTCTTCACAAAGTGATAGGCATCTTGTTCCATTGTAGGCTAGTAATATCCCAGCCACATGATCTCCTTAGCTAGATTCAAACCACTAGAATGGGCTCCGCATATACCTTTGTGTAGTTATTGTAAGGTATTTTGTGCTTCATTAGTGCCAAGAAGTCAAAGTAAGGTATTTTCTCGGCCACGTCTATATAGGGTGTCACTGATGATGGCATAGCAAGTGGATTTATGAAGGAAGGACTTGTGTTGGTTGTTGGGTAGGTCAAGGGGTAAGGTCTAGGAATGCAGATAGTCATAAATGGTTTGATACCATGGGGAATTGGGACCAAAAATTTCACATACCACCTCATATTCAGGGACATCAAATGCAGGAACCAACAACTATTCAACTAAGAACACATACTATGACATATTGTTGGGAATGTCCAAGAGAGATCCAACTATAGCCATGGCATCAACTACTTTTTTTAAAATTCAAGGGATCTGAGAAAAAGTGATATCTACAAAATATAGCTTAAAACTATCAACCATTATTTTATATGGGGCCAATTTCTCATCTTTAGTGTCATAGTGATCATTGACATGTCAGATGACCAATTGTGAATCACTAAAGACTTGTAGACTTGTAATTTTCCATTTAATTTCCATGCACAATCCTGTTAGTAAGGCCTCATATTCTGCAATGTTGTATGTACATGGGAAGTCAATTCTAAAGGATTTGGGTATAGTGTCACCTTGGAGGGTGACAAATATTATTCCCGCACCTAATCCATGCTTAGTGTATGAGCCTTCAAAATATAATCTTCATGTTGCGCTAGTGTCTATAGCTAATATTGATTCATTTGGGAAATTGGAAACCAAAGGGTGATTAGCTTTTGTGGGTGCATAAGAAATTTGGTCTATGATAACTTATCCTTTTATTGATTTTCATTCCATATATTATATGTCATACTCATTGAGTATCATGACCCACTTAGCCAACCGTCCTATCAATGTTGACTTGCTGAGTAGGTATTTGAGGAGATCTATCTTAGCCATGAGTCATGTCTGATGATTGAGCATGTAATTTCTTTTAGTTTCTAAGCAATGAAAACCATGGCGAGACAATCACGTTCAATAAAGCTAGAATTAAGTTCATACCCAACTAGTGTGCGACTAGTGTAATAGATTGCTCATTCTTTCTCATCATGATCATTTTGTGCAAACAATGTCCTCAGTGTGGAAGTGGTGGTTGATATGTAAAGAGTTAGGGGCTTACCATCTATTGGTAGCATCAAAATAGGAGGTGTCAATAGGTACTCTTTAATCTATTGAAAAGTTGCCTCACACTTGTCTATCCATATAAATGGAACCCCCTTGCATAACAAATACTGAAAAGGATGAAATTTATTTGCAAGTTGTGCAATAAAACATCTGATTGACTAAAGCTAACATTGCATTATCCTGAGTTGACTGATTCCTATTGGGGGAGGCATGTCTAATATAGCTTTTACTTTTTCTGAGTCCACTTCAATGCCTCTACGGGAAACTATGTATCCTAAGAGTTTTCCAAATGTCACACTAAAGACACATTTTTTTGGACTTAAGTGGACTTTATATTATTCAAGCCTTTTGAATTTTTTTTCCAAGCCTCTTAAATGATCACCACGTGTCAAGGATTTCACCAAAAGGTCATCAACATAATCTTTCATCAATGTATGCATGAGATCATGAAATATGATCATAGCTCTCTGATAGGTTGCACTTACATTTTTAAGTTCGAAGGCCATGGAATTTGAATAGTATGTACTCCATGGGCAAGTGAATGCTATTTTAGGCTAATTTTTAGAAGCGATACAAATCATATTATACCCCGAGAAGAAATCCATGAGGGACAACATCTCGTAGCCTATTGTTAGATCTACTATGATGTCTATATTACGAAATGGGAAATCGTCCTTTGGACGTGCTTTGTTTAGGTCACATAAATATTTGCAAAAATGGATTTATCCATTTGGTTTGTTCATTGGTACAAGATTTGAGATCTAGTCTACATAGTCAATAGGTCTTATAAAACCAACATCCAATAATTTATTGACATCAACTTTGACCAGTAGAGCTATTTGAGGATGCATTTTTCTAAGATTTTTCTTGACAAAATTTTCATTTGGAAGCAATGGCAAATGATGGAGGACCAATGTGGGGTCCAACCCAGGCATGTAACCATAAGACCATGCAAAATTCACTTGATGTTTTATGAAAAATTCTTGAAATTTTGACTTTTCTTCCTCTTTTAGGGATGTTCCAAAGAGAACAATCTTAGGATTCTCTGTTGTACTTATATTGACTTCCATTACTTCTTTGATCAACATCGAGGTTCTCTCTTTATTAACAAAAAGAAATTCCAACCCTCCATTCTTGGGTGCCTTAGAGAGGTTTTCGCCTTCAAATACATCCTTTATTTTTACTTTTTCTTGGTCAGAAGTTGCCTTGCAGTTTTTACCTAAAGATCTCTCATTTTTTACTTTATTTTTTTCATTTTTATCATTTTTGCAACTAGAGGGTGGAACAGTCTCACCAAAATATGTCTTAGCATGAGGGTATATGCTGAAACCAACCTTATGGTATCCCTGTGGAATTCCTTCTCATTTTCCAATGAATTCTGTGATGGCTTCATCATTTTCAAATATTTCCAAAGTGGGTGGATCTTTTTGGTCCCAATCAACTAATTGCAAATAAATGAGGGAAATTCCATCATCAGTATTACTGAAGGATGGGGAAGCATGAGATAGGGTAAAGATGGATGTATTATTAGGGTCCCAAGAGGATTATATCCATGCTCTTTCTTTTATGGTCTTTGGTGGGTTGGGTTCATGAAAGGAATCGACACTGATATTAATATCCATGAGGTTGATAAAGGATGGGCAAAGTGTATCAAACTCATTAAAGAAATAGTCGAGCTCATATTCACTAGTGGTACAAGAATCACACTCATATTCATTAGAGTTAGTGTCACTATCATAGAGGTCGGTAGGGTTTCCAGATGTCTAGACATATTTTGAAGCACTCATATACTTACTTGAAAGCACCTTAGTACTTGAAGCGCCAATCCTGATTGGTACAAATCCTAGCCTCAAGTTCTTTGGTCATTTAATAGGAATCAAGGGTTCTCTCATTCCATTTTTATGTATGTCAAGCCCATTGATTCCATCATAACCCTTTTGTTTCATGAGTTGAAATCCTTTACCATATTTTTCTTTCGGTAGCGGCTACAAATCTTCTTCATCTTTCTAGATCTAATCTGAAATATCATTAGTTTCCTCTTTGCTTAACTCTCCCCAGCTTGTGAAGGTGTTGGTGGGGGGAATTTTGATAACAAATTTAGGTTCCATCTTTTAGATGGGCTTTCCATAGGATTTTGGATGTTTTCATAGCTTGGTGATGCAGTGAGAAGTAGTCATATGATATTCCCCACACCCCTTGTCTTGGATTTGAATTTTGGGATCAATGAATGGAATGGTGAATATGGGGAATTTAGATAGAGTGTATTGATGAATGTAATTACATGGAGCAGATGTTGGAGCTTCACGGTTTATAAGCACTTGACGTTCAAGGACCACTCTCAAATTGGCGCAATATGAAAAGGGATTAGGATCACCAATGATTGTGATTTTAGTACCATTATAAGGAAACTTTAGAAATTGTTAGTATCCAAATGGAATGACTTTCATGGCATGGATCCATGGTCGATTGAGGACTAGGTTGTATGGTAATTCAAGATCCAGGACTTGGAATGTGGTATCTAGTGATGCAGGTCCAATCTTGATAGGAAGTATGACAATGCCCTCAGAAGAACTTTCTTCATCATCATAGGCTTTGATGAAAATTCTCTTAGTTCTATCCACACATGTTTCAGATAGTCCCAATGCCTTCACTAGTTTTAAAGTACAAACATTCAATCTAGCTTCACCATCTACTAAGACTCATCTAACCTTGTTGTTGTTTATTAAGATCTCAAGGTGCAATGGGTCATTATGGTTTGACTTGGATGTAGAGTAATATTTCTCAAAAAAGGAGACATGGTGGGAGTTGGCCAAGTATCCAACCATGGCTTCAAATTAGTTGATGTCCAAGTTTGTAGGGATAAAGGTTTCTTTTAGGGCCTTATCAAGGATAGCTTTATGTTTAGGTGATATGCAAAAAAGCTCAAGGTTAGAAATTTGTGAAGGTGTCTTTCCCAATTGGTTAATGAGGTTATATTGGGCTTTGGACAATGACTACTTTATAGGAGGACTAGATATGGTAATCTTAGCTCTATGGGTGGTAACAAGAATTTCAAGTTGCCTCTTAATTGTGATTGTGTTAAAATGGGCATCAACAGCTCAGAGGTGGTTAATAATTTTTTAGTCAAAAGAGGCATTGGTATAATTGGCATGGTTGTCTGTCTTTTGACCCAAACTAGAGGCTTTTCCATGGTCTTGCAATGGATTCTGCAATGGATTCTTGAAAATTGTATTGTCTTTATTGGAAGTTTGTTGTTGTCCCTCAACCTCTATGGTACTATTTTTTATTAGGTCTTGAATAATGTTCTTGAATTGATGACATGATGAGGTCTTATTCCCTTTAATGCAATGGTATTGAAAAAAGGAATTATCATCCCACCATGAGGGTTTGAATTGTCTTGGATCATATGGTTTGGTTTCTGGGAGTTGTATAATGTTTTATTGTACCTACTTCTTTAGGATGAATTCAATGGGTTTTGGTAAAGGAGTATATTGTCTTCATGGGTATTGTCTTGGTTGTCTTGGGGGACCTCTTTCTTGGCTATTTTGGATTGTATTTTCTATTGGTGTGGGGATCTGTAATGCATTGTTTTGTATCTAAGGTCCTTAGAGTGTTAGAGTGGGACCATTCATATTGACCACCTTAGAATCAACAACACTGTCATTGGTCACATGTTTGTTTCTTGCCCAATATTTACCTTTTCCATTCGAGGAAGTCTACTGTGTACTTTTACTTCCATATGAAAGTTCACCTTGGGCAATTAATATTTTTTCTAATGTCACACATTTTTCTACGAAGTCTTAATTTTTTTTAGAACAATGTACTTGCAGTGGATGTTTTAATTTAGATATGAGATTCTCAAAAAACATGTCAACCTTTTGTTTTTTAGGAATTTCAGCAGGACATCGACTTGCCATGCTATGCCATCTTTGGAAAAAGTTAATGAAATTCTCACCCTCGTCTTGTGTCATGTGGCATAGGGTGGCTATTATAATATCATTCTCAATGTTATAGGAATAGTTTTCCATGAACTTTTAGCTAATTCATCCCATGATTTTATAGATCCTTTAAGTAGTAATGCAAAAAATTCAAGTGCAAAAGCGAAAAGACTTCTAGGAAACAGTCTCATCAAGTAAGTGTCTTCAAAGGTCACATCTACACACACTGTGGTAAATTCCCTTAAGTGTTCAAGAATATTTGTCTTTCCCTTATATTTAGAAAATTGAGGTATGATGTACCCATGAGGAAAAGGTGGCATGTAAATTCTAGGATCATATGGATATGGATGCGACGTGTATGTTTTCTTGTTTGATAGTTGCATTCCTTCCACTTGTTTTTGTAAAGAAGACACTTGAGAAGTCAAGGAATCTATTATGGGATTTTGGATGGCATTATGTTGAAGTGTCATGTTTGTATTATGCTGAGATGACATGTGGCACATGTGGGGTTGATTTTGACCATGTCCAAAGGTATGAATGTGTGATTTATATGTTGGAATGTGTGAAGTGTCCATGTTGTATTGTATTTGTTCTTGTGGATTTTGATGTCCAAAAGAAGATCTAGATGATATGTTGAAATTATTTGATGTTTGTGTCATTTGTGATCCTTGTCCTTCCTGAGAAGAGTTATGACCATGTGAAATGTTTATGTTTTGAATAGATGAAATGTTCATGTTTTTCCCTTGAAAGGTGTTGGTATTGACAAGAGTACCCTGTGACATGGCATTTGTGTTCGATTTAGATCCTTTGATAAAAACATTTTTTGGCTTAGGTTTACCAAGGATGTTAGTTGTGGATGCCCCTATGGCTTGAGATGATGATCCAAAGGAAGTAAATGTGGAGCCCAAGGGTTGTTTCGTGAATAATGGTTTTTATGTGGTTTGTGTCATAGATTGTGTTGGTAGGATAGATGAGGTGTTGGTGGTTGTGGTATTTTGGCTTGTCGCTTGAATGGGTATGGAAACTATAAGTTGTGGTGAATATTGTCCTTGGCTTGTTTGTGTGTTTTCCTTTGGTGGTGTTACAGCATGTAAGGTATCAAAATTAAATCCTTGGGGTAATTTGACTCCTTCATGCAATAGCTTAGCCAAGAATCTTTGTGGGTCTAGCATGACAGTTTCATCCACTAGAGAGGAAAATTTAGGATTTTGATTAGAAGCCTCTACCTCTTATATGTATACATTTCCATCTTTATCCCTAATGAGGAAATGTTAAAAAAAAATTGTTATCTTTGGTTTCTTGTGAGATAAAGGTCCCAAATTTGCATTGTCTTGTGTTCCAAAGGTATTGTCATGAGGATCATTAGATGTGTTGTCAAGATTTAAAGTGGTAGTGTAGTTGTAAATATCTTCATCATCATTAAAGAAATTCATGGCTCTATGCTTCTTTTGTAATCTAGTTTCAACCATAAAAATATTTTCTCAAAATGGGGAATGCAAATGATATGAGATTAAGTCTATGTTTTTGGTATTTTTGGAATAAGATATGCCTAAATATAATGCAACTATTTTTTGGGTATTTTTGGTATTTTGAGAATGTCTAAATGAGGTAATGACAATGTCTCTATAATCTAAAGTATGACCAAGTTTAAAATGGGAATGATTCCAATGCAACACATTACGAAAAAATATGATATGCAGTTGAGATGACTATGATATGAACTATGCAACTTTGTTGTGAGACTTAGGGAAGGAGTTATTAGCCAATCTAAGATAGTCCATTGTTTCTAAATGAAATTATCAATGACCTCAAGGAGTGTGGATGAAAAGTGACAAGTTTGACAATGTGAGCCTTAAATTAGACTGATGAGTTTAAAGGTTACATGACAAGGACTAATGTGGAAAATGATAAGGTCAATGATAAATTTTCTTTGTAGCAATGGGCCTATGACAAGATATGGTAAGTTTCCCCATTCCAAAGTTTTCAAAAAGGTGTATGCAACCTAAGATTAGTTTAAGTGATGAAAGTAGCTAAATCAATGTGATGGAATGATGGGAAATGAAGTGAGAAAATATTTGGTTTAAACAAACTGTTTGGAAAATGTTGGTTCGGCTTGTGTCAAATTTGAAATTTTATTAGATTTTGGTGTGATGTTTGATTTATTTTGGCAGTGTTTTGAATATACACATGTAAGAAACTATAGACAAAAAGGTTTTTGAATTTGTTTTCGATCATGAATATTGTTTAATTTTAGCAATATAAGAACAAATATTGAGGTTGGAAAGGAAAATATTTGTTAGATCCCACTTGGAATAATCCAACTATGCTTACTCTTAGTGGATGACTTAGAAGCTTGGCCACACTGGCTCCCCTCCATGACACTCACTTATTTGGGTCAACCAAGCTTCGAGTTCTGATGAATCTCCCTTGACGAACTCTTCATCTCTACTAAGAGCCACAAGAATGTGAGACAACATGAGAGGTGGTCCCTCTTGTACAGAAAAATAAAAAGTTTTTGAATACTAAAACAATGGTTCGTAGTGAATAATCGAGGACATGGAACTTCGCAAGCGTCCAACAAGCCACTTAAGGCTTTAATCACTCTATTAGGGGATCTTATACCTTTGAAAGAAAAGGTAGGTACCCTATTTTGAATGACATTGCACAACTAATGCCTACATACCCTGAGGACTTGATAGTTTAGTCTTATCCATTTATATACCGGACTGAGTGAAAAATCGGTTGGGGTCATTCCCTCTTTCAAGGTAGGCCCCTCTAAGGGATTAACATAGAAAAAGATGGGCCTAGATTTTTGATCACCAAGTTTCCATAAGGGTAGAGCATAGTACCTACCATCTTTACAAGCACAACAAATAGAAGTTTATTAACCCCCTAGTTAAATCTAGGTGGAAAGAAGATATATATATTTTTAAGCACCAATTGAAGTGTTTTCTAAGCTATGTTGACAATCAGTTTCAAAATCAAGCCTTCAACGAATGTCCTGCATTAAAATTTCATTAGTAATTTTATGCATCCTTTCTTCGACAAATGAATATTTTTATTTAAAATCTTTGTCAAATTACCCACAAAAAAAAACTAAATTATCCCCAAATTAATAATTAAACTATAATGAAAAGGGACATTAATCTAAATTAATCTAAATTAAAAGTTAATTCAAACTAAAAGCTAATCTAAATTCTAAAATTACAAACTAATCTAAACTAAAAATTAATCTAAAGTTAAAAACTAACCTAAATTAAGATTAATCTAAATTAAAAACTATTCAAAATTAAAATTAGTTTGAATTAAAAGCTATTCTACATTAAAAGTTAATCTAAATTAAAAATTAATCTAAAATTAAAAGCTAATATAAAATTAAAAACTAATCTAAATTAAGAACTAATATAAATTAGAATTAATTTAAATCTAAATTAAGATCAATTTAAAATAAAACTAATCTAAATTAGAATTCAAACCTAATTCCAAAAAAGTAAATCTAATCCAAAAAGTAAATAATAATTTAAATCTAATCTAGAAAGTTAAACTAAATCCAAATTAAAAAAAAAAAATCTAAATCACCTTTAAAATAAATTAAAATCTAATCTAAATTAATTAAAATATAATCTTAAATAAAGAACAAACCTCATCTAATCTTAAAAACTAAACTAAAGAAAAAACACACGCTTACAAGCTCCAGTAATTTATCAGAAAGCCATGATTGGAGGAGAAGTCCAAAATGGAATGATCTAATTGCAGGATACAACTAAAATAGATCACTCTGATTGCAGGATGTGTTCAAGATGTTGTGACTGCAAGATAAATTCGGAATGGAATGCGCGATTGCAGCGTATGTTTACTGTTGCGACTTATATGCTTATGACATGATTGCAATTTGCAGGAGGCGTTTAAAATGGGACATTCTAAAAATGCTTTAGATTGTAGGATATGTTCAGAATGGGATGTTGAACGGGTTTAGAAACCTTAATGACAATTGCGTATGAAAAGCTAGACACCACCGCTTGTTTTATCACATGACACATTGTGAGGAAATCGGTGGAGTATCAAATGGGCACCAAGTTACAGATGAAACACCATGTTTAAATCTATTTGTGGTGCCCCACCTTTTTTAAATTTAAAACAATAAAGCAATGTCTTATTTATTCAAACTAGCCAAAAAAAATTCAAATATCAATTGGGGATACGAATAAGTAGATCACACAAGCCTTACAAATATAGATTTCATAAATTAAATCCCATGCAAGATGAATGGTGGGGATTTAAATTACATTCTAAAGAAAAATATGAAACTCCACGGACCAGTCCACACCAAATCGTTTCCTCCAATACCCTAGTCGCGCATTCAAGTCAAACCATGAGCATTCACATCTTTCTCCCCCAATCAGGCTACGACGAGTTGTCCCTCAGACCACTTGGAATAGGCATGTGCAAATATTAGAAAACCAATTGATGTAAGCCTGCCGATAAGGGATTTAGGTGGAGAAGACTTTGGCAACACCTTCAAACAAACACAATGACCTCTAATGTCTTAGGCTTTGTGTTACTGTGCTACAAGATGACCGTATACAAGATCTTTTGCTAGAAAAATTCACATCAAAACCCAATCAAAATCCAATTAGGTCAATAGCATATTATATGTATTCGATGAAAATCCTACTAGATTCAAAAAAATAAATTAGAAGAGCAATTCTACAACAGTTAATGCAAAATGTTATGGCATACAAAATATTCACGTCGGGGGTTCACCATTATGTAATGCTGAAAGAATGAAAGAGCTAAATGATTAAATCTGTAAACCCAAATCAACCTTTCAACATGACATCAATGAAGTTTCTCTAAAATGAAAACATATGCAATAACAAAAACTAAACTATGAAAAACCCATATGCATTCACAAGAAATTCACTCCATTGTTATCCTCTTCCACAATATCTTGCATTTGCTCTCATTTTTTACAATCAAAAGCACAAGAAGCTCTATGGAATTGGAATTGGATGAGATCATAGTAAGCTTGCAATTCATGTATCGAAATGCGTGAAGGAAGCTTGCTTTTATAGTTGAATTCATGAGGTGAGTCCACATTTTGGGAAGAATGTGGGATAAAGGATTAGATGGGATTTTTATGAAATTTTATAAATGCATAGAAAACATGAAATTTTTAATGATTATGTGAATAAAATTGGTAAAAATGACTATGAAAATGGTTCTTATAAAAGATTATTTAAACTTTTTAATGAAATAAATTATGAATAATGGTAAATTCCTATGAAATAGCTAAATGCTTATGTGAATCTATTTATGAAAGATAGATTTAATGACTATTTAAATACATTTAAATGAAATGGATCGATGAGATATGCAAATGGTTTTATGAGTATGGTGATATGCAAATGATCCCATGAAGCATGCAATGAGAGATATGATAATGTAGATATTGGAATAAGTCATGCAGTAGATGGAAATGATTATGAAGGCATTTTTATGCATCTACAAAATGTACCAATGCTAGTAAGATGAGACAACAGTGATCGAGAGGGGTGATCAAGACTCCAAGATCAAGATCCCATGGTAAACCAACATAGGTCCAAAAGAATACACATGAAAATGATATAAAGAGAATCATAAAGGAACAAACACATGTTATGTCAAATACAAAAAGAAAATTAAAAAAAATAAAAGGATGGAATGAAGCTTCGATCGTTTGTCCATTGTGATGTGGATCATATCTAGGTTGTTTGTCCAAAAAATGCAAGCTCACTCAGAGGAAATGGAACTCTAGAGCATCTGCTAGGTAAGGATCCTAAGGATTGAGACACATACACACATGACAGGTATGCACTCACACTCACACGTGAGTGGATAATGGAAAGTCATGCCTCGGTTGGGCTTCTTATAAAAAACCATACCAAAGTTATACCTCTTGACTGTAACTTTAAGAAGGCACCACACAAGACCTTTGAGATTCATAAGACAAAAAAAACTTCATATGCTTGAAGCTCATGAACAATGAACTTCAAGTTTCATGAGGAAAGAAAAACTTTGTATGCTTGGAACTCATGAACAAATAAGATGGCTCTATAGTCATGCAAGGTGTATTATACAAGGTGGCCATATAACTGAAAATGAAAATACAATAATAAGGAACATTCAAAGGAGTCTTACTTAGTTCATGTGAGGTCTTTAACCTAGGGAACATTGTTCCTAATGTCTCCAAGAGAGGACCAATCAAACAATAGAAGATTCACAACTTAGGGGACATAATGTGTCACATCAAGCCACTAAGGGGAATATAATATGCTAAGAGAGATCATGCTCTTCAAACAAAAAACACCCAATGTAGTCCACAAAGCAAAAAATGTATCATATAAAGTAAGAAGACTGCACCATGAACCATGAGAAAAATGCAAAAGAATAATGCCAATGTATGCCCTCACTTTAAAGAAATTGCTAAACACCGTACTATGAGCAATTACTTTAAAGTAACAAATGATAAATGAAAACAATAAAGAAGACATGAGAGCTAACTTGGAAAGCCCTATGCCAAGTCATATATGTTTCCTAGTAAAGCTACGTCATGAAAAAGAACAAGGGAGGGGTTGACCCTAAAATTAAAATACCAAAGACATAAGGGATATATGGATTCGGGGTCAGTATGTTCTTGCTGCAATGTTTTTAGAGAGCCCATAATTGTTATTATTCCCCAAATACTCATAGAATTGGAAAAATAACACAAAGAGAGTGAAAACAAAGGAAAAATCCTTTTGCGTCAACATGGAAGAGACATGAATGTCTCGACGCCTTGCATCATCCCCAAAAGGAAAAAACAAGACAAAGAAAAGATAAAACAATTTTGGGTCAACATGAAAGAGACATGAATGTCATGAAACCTTACGTCATCTCCAAAAGGAAAACACATGACAAAGAAAAGATAAAGAAAAAGCTTTTGGGTCAACATGGAAGAGACATGAATGTCTCTACACCTTGCATCATCCCCAAAAGGAAAACATAAGATAAAAAAAGGATAAAGAAAAAGCTTTTGGGTCAACATGGAAGAGACATGAATGTCTTGATTCCTTGCATCGTCCCGAAAAGGAAAACATACAAATGACAAAGAGATAAAAGATGAAAAGTAAAAATTTACGACATATACAAGAATGAAGATACAAATAGAGAAATGTCACAAAGAGAGAGACCTATATCAAACAAAACATCAAAGGGGATCCCATCGCACACATTCAATCAGACAAAAGAAAATTAAAAAGAAATAATGCAAAATACTAGTAAGGCACTCTTAGAATAAAATGCATTGGATACTTTAAAGCAATTGCTCATAGTGATGGTGTAGCAACTGCTTTAAAGTGGGGGCATACATAGATGACATCTTTTGGCAAAATTTCATGAAGTGATTTTCCTTTTTTCTAGTGATGTGTACTCTTCTTGGTGGTGTCATTGGGTTTGATTCCATCTAAGAGTGTACGATATAATATCATGGCATGCTACAAACAAGGCATCCAATGGGCAATGATCTGGCACTTTTGACTTGTCCTCTCTTGGATACGTTAGGAACAATGCTCCCTAAGAGGAAGGCCACTACACAAACAAAGAAAAATCCCTTTTAAGAAAATTTTTTATATGACATTAGAAAGCCCTTACAAAAGAATTTTTATTGTGGTACCTTATTAAAGTTATCAGAAGGATAACTTTGGTATGGTTGGTATGATGGGAAGGTGATACATTGGCATGACTTTCTCATTATACAGTGGGAAGTCGACACACTGGCATGACTTTCTCACTAAACCACTTCGTTGGGACAACTCACCTAGTGGATAGACTAAGGTTCCACTATCCTAGAGTGAGCACACATATTTTGGAACAACTCACCTAGTGGACAGACTAAGGTTCCACTACTCTAGAGTGAGCAACATTTGTTATGGAAAAATAGCCACCGCCTCATATCGCGTTGAATCAGTTGTGCTTGATCCTTTGTTTTTGTTTATTTTCTTTTCCTTTGATAGGGTATGATTGTGTATCTTTGTTATTGTTGTAGACTAAAGTTTCTTGGATACATCTAATTTAGTGTGAGTTAGACATGGGATCATCCTCTCACTAAAGTGGAGGAAAAATGTAGTAACAAAAAAAGTAGCCTTTCTCTTGCTTGATCTGTTAATTGACATTAAAATTGCACTAGTGGTGTCTTGGAGTGGTACATTGTAATTTCTTGTACAAATTCACAACATTTTAGGACCTTTTTTTAACTAAATCATGCCTTAATTGGTCCTTTGCAAGGGTGTTGTGAAGTGTTGTAACACACTTTCACACTTTTCTAGGACTTATTTGCTTAATTAAACCTTATGGGCCCCTTCCTAAATAAAATGTACATAATTTGTACCCTTTTTATGTGTTATAAAGTGTTTTAAAGCACTTTCACATTTATCTAGGTAGTCTTTATTCATTGCATTTAGGTGGAGTTATTAACCCCACTTTTTGGGCCTTAATTTTGACACTTCTTGAGGATCTTTCTCGACAATCATAAATTAACTATCAAATTATTTCATTAGGAAAAATTTGGTCCTAGTAAGTTGAGCCAGGACCCATTCACCCTTGATGGTGAATGGTTCCTCCCTTAATAGGATCCCCCTTTCTCAATTGATCTAGAATGGGTTTTTGGCCTTCTTTCAGCTCCCCGAAGGTTGGTCCTAGAAACTTAGCCTATACCCATTCGCCTTTAGTGTTGAATGGGTTCTCCCTTAATGAGACCCTTATTTTTGAATTTCATTCTAGTGAGAATTTAATTATCTTTCTTTCCAGATCTGGTGTTAGCCTTAATTCTTTCAATTTCGAGGTTAACCTCCTAATTTAGTATAAGGGGTTAATTCACATAGTTTCACCTAAGATTTTCAAGAGATCATTCTAATACTTCACAAGAGCATTATAGAGCATTTCAAGAGCATTTTCAAGGAATTTCAAGGAATATTTCAAAGGGTTATTGTAGGAATTGAAAGTCACATCATCATGTCAAGGGTTTAATGCATTCATGGGTATTGAGCTAAGAAGTTAATGTTGCATTGAAGATCCATTTATAGGCATCATACTACATCCAAGATCTACATTTTTTTATGGCCACTCCATGATTTTTTATAGATTTGATTCACAATACATAATCCAAGGTGATATCAATTGCATTATTTCATGTTCATGCTTCATTACTTCATTTCATCATTTGGTTTATTACCTACAAGGGGTTTGAGTGAGGTAAATCCCCATTCACTAGAAAATCAATGAATTTTCTTTCCCTTGAGTGTGTGATTGCAAATTTATAGGATGGAGATCAAGTTGAGCAAGATTTAGAGAAAAGTTATCAAATTTGCAAAGTTGTAAAAGTTGTCATTCAAAGTGCAAGATCATGGAAAGAGCTCTACAAAATTAACTACAAGCTTCCAAAACTTGATAACCAGAATTTCAAGAGTGTAGAAACAATGTACATGATCCTAAAATCATTTTTTCTTAACCCTAAAATGACCCATTTTCCCCTAAAGGAAAATGACTCCTCCATAGCTCAAAAACAAAAACTCTTTGGCTAGGTACACAACTTTTTATGCTCTAAAAACATTCCCCATATTTTCTATAATAGTTAGGTTGCACTTTTGGTTGTTATTAGCATCTTATTTTTCATATTTGAAGTGATTTTGGGCTTGGAAAATAAGTGATCCATCATTTTGCACCTTCAATTTTGGTGGATCCTATTTTCAGACCACATCATTATGAAAATTAGATAGATATATTTCTAGGTATTAGTGGCAAAGAGAGTAGTTATATATTAATGGTTTTTGGAATTCTAGATATTAGAGGTAAGAGTGTGGAATGGGTCAATTTTGGGTCTAAGAGATAAAAATTTGAGTAAAATCTATACATGTGTATGTCTTTACAATTAAATTTTAAGAGGCCAAAAAGAGGAGTATTTATGTTATTTATATAAGGTTTGAATATATATTTATTTAGTCTCAAATGGTTAAAATTATGAAAGTTTTTATACACCATACAAGAGAGAGAACTTTGATACCAAAAGAAGCAATTTACCTATGTAATTTTAATAAGGTAATATATAAGGTAAAATTTCTTAAATCCTTTTCGATAAATCCATTTTGTACATATTCTACAACCATTGCACAAAGATTAATAATATTAATTACAATAACGTCACCTCATTTATTCCTACTCAAAGCCCCGTCTTCTTGGCGGATATTTGGCATTGCTATCATACTAGGTGTGAGGGTCAATTGAAATATATGGCCAAAGGGAGTATGGCGATCATGAGGATGGGAGAAGAGTCTACAAGGTGAGTTAGAGTAAGCAAAGTGCCTGCGTAGTAGCATACTACAAATTTTTATTCTCCAATTAAACCAGTGGTGTACTCTTACATTTCAATTTATTAAAAAACTCCAATCAATGAGGCATATCATACTAATTCCTCTGAATGAAATTGAAGCATGTGGAATTTCATTAATGTATTATTTTATTCAATTTATGTGGGTGACATGTGGCACTTTTGAAAGGGTGTTTTGATTTGAGTTAAGTAGTGTTTGAAAGGTAAAGGCAGCTGAAGATTGTCTCGCAATCTGAAGGATATCGTTCCATTGAATAAAAATAAACATAGACTATACAACATTCATGGGTGGGTGATATAGTTAATAGACATTGGCTTCTTCTTTTTTGAGTAAGGTTGGCACTTGTATAAAGTAGAAAAGATTCTACATTATCTGCACTCATTAAGCTTGATTTGATGTAAGGCTCACACCACATACCAAGAAAAGATTCACATTTATTTAGGTTGTCTATCAAAATTTATTCATGTTGGCTACTTCCTTTTAAATACATCATAGCTATCTACAACAACTCCTTCCTGGCACAACTATCCATAAAAATAGTGTGATTGATAGATAAGTAGAGATAGGCGATAAGAAATAAATGCTTACAAAATGAGATCACGAGACAAATTTTGATGGGATCATTTTAAACTATTTCTTTGTTGATGAGATCATTTTAGATCAAGGATCAACAATATCAAGTGCATCTAGAGCGAGATTATATTGTATCTAAACATATGTAGTACAATTTGTTGTTCAAGTTTCTGACGTTTTTTTTTTTCTTCATCTTGTTTTCCTACCATCACAAACACACAGAGGGGAGGACTTTAAGAGTAGCCTACAAGTCCTTTGTGCTTATAATTATCTAAGATTTTTTTTTTCTTTTCAAAGATTTTTTATAACACGGGTAATATCTTTGTGATAATGCATTGCTACATTGAAATGTCATGCTAACTTTGTACTTTTTATAGGTTGATATTGGAATCAAGCAAAAAAAAGCGAGATTGGAGTTGAAGAAAATCGGACATTAAAAATTGAAACCAAAAAACCATTTTAAATGCTTTAAAGAGCTTCCATCCTATGCTTTAGTTTTCTGTTTTAGATCAACTCACCTCTTTTTGGGCTCTTAAAAAGAACATTTCAATTTTCACAACAAAGGGGCTTAAAAGGAACTTTAGGACAAACTTACTAGAGTTGGTTTTTAGATTTAACAATTGAACAAGGCAATTCCATATTTGATTTGGTGCTATCAAAATAAGTCATTATTGCTTTGTGGGATTAAAAAGAACATGTGCTACTTTGTTTTGTGATTTCTTACTCAAACTAACACCATTGAAAAAACATATGCGCTTCTCTCATGCCTCACTATGATCTTAAGAATCAAAAGGATTTTTGGTGGTCTTAGGTTGGGATAAAGTTATTTCCTCCACACTTCATTTTAGGAACTAAAATTGAACAAAACATTTGCGAGTGTGAGTCAAACCTATCGCGTGTATTTTCTCTTTGTTTCTCAACAAATATTGATCAAGTTACAGATATGTTTGCTCGCTTTTGTTTATCTTAGAGGGCTTGCCTTGGGGAAAAATTACTCACCCAAGGGAATGACTCAACTGGTAACACTCTAAAGCCAAGAGTATTTCCAGCCAAGATATAAAAGTGGGTGCTGGAACAAATTCCAGTATCACGTGGTTGGCTTTGACGAGAAGGGAAGCAATGGTTTCTCACCTCAATGGCTCAACTCCTACAAATGGAAATTATGAATTAAAAACCTTGTTGTAGAAAGACCAAAATCCCTACCTATTTGTTGGTGCAGGAACGGTCATTCTAAAGCCACCCCACACTTTTACAATTTTTAGTAGAAATGGAAAGTATGCCATGGGAGTTTCATGGGTACTGATGCTTGGATGCCAAAAGAAGTGAGTGTCATGGAGGGGAGCCAGTGGGGTCAAGCATCTAACCATTTGCTAAAAATAAGTGTAGTTGGACTTGTCCAAGTGGGGACTCAACGAATATAGTCTTTCATATCCATAGGCTTGTGCTTGTTCTTGGTTACAAAACATTTTTCTTGTTCAAAAAAATTTGGAAACAAACACTCAACATTTGTCATCAAATCTCAAACCCTTAAGGAAGCAAATATCTTTGAAAAAATTAATGTATTATTGCTTTCCCTTAGGATTCTCATCCTTAGAGGCTTCTAAGTGTTTGGATTTCATCTCAATTTTCTCCTACTAAGGTTAACAATAGGTAAATTTTTCCTTGATTTCATCAAAGTCCCACAAAATGTACTTTGTGGGATAAAAAGAAGTTAAGACATTGGACATCTAGTTTCAAAATCTAACTAAGAGTGTGTTAGTGGTAAAAAGAACCCATTAAGCAAATTTAAGAAACAATTGAACCCCACACATGTGCTTTGCATCTTTTGGTCATATGGTTTTCATGCAAACATTGGTCTTTTGGTTTTGAACTACTCTTAGAGAAAAGCATTTTCTTCACTATCTTGGTCTTGTAAACAAGGCTCCCCTTAGGTTCATTTATGATCAAAATGAAACACTTCATACATCCAAAAATTTATCATCTCATCCCACCAAAAAATTTAGAGCTTTGAAAACATCATTTCAGACTTGGGTAAATCATCCTTAAACCAAATCAAAATCATCTGTTTAGTTAGGTGTGTGTTGATGAATCCTTCCTCACACACTTAGTTAAATCAACACACTTTGAATGATTTTATGCTAAGATAACATCTAAATATCTTAGGGTTTAGAAATTCATTATCCAAATCAAACCAATCAAAATCAAACCCTAAGTTTATCATTGATCCAAAGTCCATAAACGTTCAAAAACCATATCATTCACCCCTTTCATCCTTCATCTCATCATTGGTTCTAAACACCTTAAAGATCACTTTTGCAACAAGGTCCAAAACACAAGAACATGGAATATAAACTTGCTCCATACATCATGAGTAATCCAAATCAAGTGAACTTTCAAAGCTTTACAATGCCGATTGATTATTAAAACTCACATTTATACAATCCATACATGGGATCATTATCTCCTACAAACCTCAATGGTGCAACAAATGTGAGTATGCCCAATCTAAATTTTGGAACACCTCTCCCTATGGTAGATTTAAATCCAAGTCCGAATTTACAAGTCTATCAACCAAACACTCAATGCACGAGTCTTCCACAAAACAACATCATCCCACCAAATCCTTACATACCAAATGTGAACGCACCAAGTACAAGTTTTCCAAATATGAAAATTTCAAATCTACACTTGGTAAACTTTGGGATAGATATGTTTTCAAATCATACAAAGGTTTTTCAAAGTCAAAAAAATATGTTAACGACTCCATGTATTGATCCAAGTCAAGGTAACACCATGCAAAATCAAAGCAATATGATTCCCAACCAAAAAAATGTTCAAATTCAACCTCCAATGCCAAATCTAAACATCATCCCAAATCATAACATTGTCCAAAATCAATTTGTTGATGATCCCATGCAAACACCACAAGTATTCATTCCAAATCTACTTGAACAAACACCAAATCAACTATATCAAGAGTGTCAAAATCAAAATCAAGATCAAAATTCACTAGATCAACTTGCTTCACTTGCCAAACGAATTGAATAATTGAGCCAAGAAACATCTTCACTTCGAGATCAATACACTCTACCATTGGTTGAACCATGTCATCAAAGCATTGAGTTGTGTCCACAACCACACCAAGAACAATATCTACAATGTCAAGAAGTTGGATATCAATATCAACAACATCAACAACAAACCCAATCACCACATCTCCAAGATCAATCATCACAAGGTCAATTTAAAGTACAAATCTCACAAGGTAACAAGCAAAAATACACACCACTTGGGAGACCAATTGAATTAGTCCTACAACAATTGGTAAGAGAAAATATCATCAAAATCCCCATCTATGGGAACTATCAAGAACACCTAGTTAAACCACCAAGTTATAATGAGGAGCACCATTGTGATTTTCAAAAAACAAAGGGACATCAGATTGTATTCGACTCAAAAATATCATCCAAGACCTTATTGATCAAAATATAATCATTATTGAGGACAATGATAGCATTGACAATCTCTTTACCATAATTGTTAAAGACAATGGTCAAAATCTATCCATTAATGAGCACCTTGAAGATGTTTCTGCCTCATCTAAAGATCAAATCAACATACATCAAGAGTCACTTTTTGATCATGATAAGAATCCCTCAACAATATTTGATAATGATCTATTTTAAGGGGTGTTAACATTATTTGATCCTGTAATTTCAACTATCCATCGACCAATGATCATGTTGAAAATGTCTCTACATCACCTAATGAGTTAGAGGACATATCTCAAGAATTTATTCTAAAGCATGATCAACATCTCTCACCAAAGTCTAGCAATGGTCCTTTCCAAGACATATTGACATCCTTCGACCTCATGATTGCCGATATTGAAGGAATCTTCAACTCAACACTTGATCCAAATTCACTTAAAGATCAAGAGGATATTGAGCCACTTCCTATGCCTAATGACGATGTCCAAGAATCCTTTATAAGCAATCTGTCCTTTGAAACTAATCCATGTCAAGAACTTGATCCAAAGCATGTCGAAAGCAATTCCAAAATCATTCAAGATCAAGAATATGTATCTCCAAGATACTACAATGATCTAATGGACACTCTCCTATCTATACAAGATGATCATATCCATATAGCACATACTCCTCCATCTACCCATGAGATGCTTTCTTTGGATGTTACTCTTGATATGATTACACAAAAGGAGTAGGTTATTAATTCCTACAATCAAACTGAATTGTCAACATTATGATTAGATATATCCCAAATTCAGACTGAGGACATCTTGAATAAAGATATCCAACATTATCCACTAAAGGAAACAGGTCAGACAAAACAAAAAATGGAAACATCATCTACAATGGTCATTTATCAGGGCATGCTTACTAAACAAGACATCTCAAAACAAGTAGAATCAAGGAACAAAGGTGCCACTACCACCATACTAGGGGAAACTATGTCTCAAGAAAACATCAACATAGGGAGCACAAATAATCCTTATGATGAAACTGATGCCAATACTACAACTAACCACATCATGAATCTTCATCCACCCATCACCCCATCCATGAATTGGGACCAATGTCAAAAGAAATATTTGAATCAAATCACAAGGAACGTTATCAATGAAGAAGAAGCAAGGAAGCATGAAGGAAAAATCAAATACAAATGGATACCAAAGAATACAAAGAAAGATTATCCCTATCAAACTCCATCAGTCAAAGAAACTATGGGGAAAAATAAGAAAGGGAAAAGTATCCATCAAAGATGTCCACAAAGGAAAAAGTAGGCTTCTCAAGAAATGTACAAAGTATATCAAGCGATTGGTCCTAATTTTGTGCACACTTCCATATCTACCCATCATTGCTCACCTTCCCAAGTTTGGAGAGTAAAAGGTTCCAAACTATTAACCAATCCATCTCCTATCCCTAAACACACTCCATCCACGCCTCCACACATAATATCCAATTCTCACATTGATCATGTGTTGGAAATGAGCCTTCATCATAAGGATTTAGAAGGCACTCTATCACGATGTGAACACAAAGACAAATTTAACTATGGTATCAACAAAACAGATTGAGGATCTCAAAAGCTGCATTCAAGGTCACGTATCTTGGAAAATCAACTTCTTCAGATAGGATATCGATGGAACATTATGATAGAAGCATCTACATCAGTAGCACCAAGTGGTTGAGCATGAGATTTAAATATTTCACAGAAAAATGCAAAAAACTAAAAAATATGAAAATTAAAAAAAAAAATTAGAAAAAAGGATTGAAAATAGTAAAAATAAAAATCATCCTCCAGTGAAAACCACTACAGTGGCACTTTGGATAGGTACCCTGATGAAAACCTGGTAAACATGCGTCATGTGTAGAGTCGTGCATCTACATGCACCAATTCAGGTGGAAGTCTCTCATCCCATCCATAATAAGTCCAACATTCCATCCATCTTATACATAATAAATCCATTCATCCATGAACCATTTATCCAATCCCTTTTCATCCATCTACATCCATAGTCTAAGTTATCGTGATCTTGATGAAGTTTGGTGCACACTTTATGCTTGTTTATGGTAAACATCTTGACATGGGTCATTTTCATTTATCCTATCCTACCCAACGTTATCTCAGCCATGAAGCATTATCCAAATGAGCATCCTCTATTCAAACATTGGGGGAAAATGTTTACATCTTGCTTCGGGAATAAATCTTGACATATATCCTCCAATTATGTGGTGATCTGAACATTGGAAAAATGTGAAATCAAATTGGTCAAGCAGTTGTGAGCCAAAATCCAAATCACTAGCCCATGGCATATTTTGATGAGAAAATGTTCCTTATCAATCTTCGTCCTTCATCGAACATCAATCGAAACAATCAATATCAGTTGCATCTAATGTGTTCTTCAACATCACATCAAATCATCCAAAACCAAATTTTGTTCCAAAATCAAGATTCAAAATCTTGATCAATCAAATTCAATCAATCCATCATCATCTTGGGATATCCTTCCTGATCATTTTGTTGCTTAACACTATCCTTACATTATTGTGTATCCCAAAAATGTTATCATCATCAATCTTGATCAATCAAATCCTTGCATTGTTGTGTATCCTCAACAATGTTATCATCATCAATCCATTGATCTGATCAATAAACCCTAACTTGGTTTTCAACAAAATACCAAAATAGAGCACTGATAGCACCAAACACATCCTTATCCAAATTGTAAAAATCGTGCAAAAAATCCAAAAACATTTAAAAAAATTAAAAAAATCCAAAAACATAAGAAAATCAAAAAGTCCAAAAACACTCAAAAAATAGAAAATATCAAAAACATGCCATTTGAACTACATCGTCTTTGAGCTTAAATGTAGGCAAGGCAATAATCAATCATCCATAATAAATCATCCATAATAAATCAATCGTCACCTTATCATTTGGCAACACAAACGAAAATAACCACAACAATCAACAAAAGCAAACTTCAAACATAAAATCAAAATTGAAACAACAAACCTTTAAATGCAAAATCAAACTCTTGATCATTCACAAACATGTCAATCAACTTTATATCAACAACCTTTTGAACAACCTATCAACTTTCTACCATCCACTAACATGTCCTAGGATGCATCCTTCCTACAATGGGCATTATCTTTGTCAAAACACTTTGGATAAACAAAACAATGTGCCACTATCCACTAATATGTTCTAGGATGGATCCTTCCTATAATGGGAATTATCTATTGACAATCATTTTGGTTCTTATCCTAAACAAAACACATCCCATTGGTTAGTAGTATGAAGAAATTTACTTGTTTGTGTTCTTGATCTTTTCTTTTTGATTTATCTTATTGCACTCATTCTAATGACATCTCGATGATATCTAATCAAAGTGATTTAGAGAGAAAGGAATGGGGAATCAATCATTATCCTTTTGCCTGTTGTGCTTGTTGGATGTTCTTGTAATATAACTTGGTGAATACTTGATTTGTTAGGTGCATCCTAGCAAGGTTTTTGTATGTCAAGTGTTGTAGTGCCCCTCCATGACTAGCTCCTTTTTGTATTTGATAAAAAAAAAAATTATGGGTTGCTTGAATTAAATGTTGTTTGAAGGTGTTGGAAATTAATTGGTGGAGATGTCATTTTGGGATGAATTAAATAAGTTACTATATAAAACATATTAATGGAGTAATTTAAAGAAAATTATAAGTAAAAGTTGTAAATAATAAATCAATATTGTGAAATAATATGTACACATTTATTTTTTAAATGATTAAATTAATTTTATTATATAAAAGATTATCTTGTGGGGAATAATTATTATATATTGAAAATAATGTGATTTGTAATTAAATAAAGATGAAAAGATAAGTAGTTTAATAAAGTAATTCAAATGGATAAAGAAATAGACTTTGTAAGCTGAAGTGTTAAAAACATGAAAAGCTAGAAAGAAAATAATACAAAGGCAAGAAAAGATAAAAAAGAAATAAGAGAATGTGCATGCATAGTTTGAACTAATGTCAAAAAAGGAAAACAAGATAATTTAGTGGATATTTTTGAGTTTAAATTAGAAGTTTGCTTTTGTGAACAATTTTTTTTTCCTTTTTGGGGAAGATTTTATTGGATTTTGGATATCGAATAGGACAGCCCGACTATTGGGAAAATAAAGATCTTTTGGGGGGAGATCTTGGTGCCCATATATGCCTGCCATTGCAGATTTCTGAAAAGCATTTTTTTAAGCCAACCTCTCACAATAGTAGCATGCTTTTTCTATGCTTCCACATCTTTCCAATCACATGAATCACACGCCTTGCTCATGCCTTCATATTTTGCACGTATGCCTTCTAGAACTACAATGTTTGGAACCTGATTAATGCACAATTTTATTCTCAATTCTAGAGTTCATGGCGGTGGAATTGTTTGTGAGATATTGGAAAGGATTGCAGTGAGTTTGAAGAAAGAGAAGATAGAAGCGTGGTCTTGGCGTTGGAGCTCCATCTTGTCAAGCCTTGAGATTCCAGTTCCATCAATTTTCTTCAAATTATAACTCTGCTTTTTATATTTGATTTCGAGTATTTCAATCCATGATTCCAGCGTCTCCTTGTAGTCTTGTATTTGATGATTTTATAACTTTGTTGATAGTTCAATTCCTTATAGATTTATCACTTCCGATTTAAGACTTGCCATTGCGTTAAGCTTCTTCCAGCTATGTTAGGATGCCAGAGTATATTTGGAAACTAAGTGCTTGGGCATTACAAAGATCACATTCCTTTGAGGCAGCGTATTCCTTGTGACTTTTTCTTGCGTGGTCTCTCTCTTACCTGTGCCACCTTTGAGTCTTCACTGTGTATTCATGATTATGAGGAGAACTCGATATCTACTTCCTCTATTCGCCAAGCTGTGTTGAATGCTATCTGATTATTATTTGTTGGTTATCATGTTGCCCTATGATTTGACATCTCTTTGTGGCTTTCTGTCAAACAGTCCTTATCCTTGGTCCATGCTTGCATGTTTAGCATCCATCTTTAACTGTGTTTAAGCAGTTGCGCATCATACATATACCTCTATTACTGATTTCTATGAGATAACAACCTGGGAAGGATTATGTTACCGGATCTTGAGTTATGTCTAGCTTATCCATCCTAGGAACATAATTGATTGTTGGAAATAGGTAATTTCTACTATATTCTAGAATATTCTTATGATGAATATTTTATTTGTGTTGTAAGGTAGGCCGACTATAATAATTTTCTAGATGTTTCTATTAAATAGTTCCTAGATTCATCCTTATATTTCGAAGTCCTCTATATAAGAGGTAGATGTAAACCTTTTTTGTACAAGCAATTGAGGAAGCAATGAAATGAGGTGCAGCAGCACAGTTATGAATTAAATTTTTGTGTGTCTTTTTCAGTGCTTCATATTTTGTATATGAGTTTGAATGTCTTGTGGATGTGAGATCCACCACTATCAGATTGGTATCAGAGCTAGGGTTATGAGAGTCATGTTTGTGTGTTCATCCAACGTACTAGTTTGATTGCAAATCACACCAAAGGAAACATTAGCCCCCAGCAAGAAAGGAGATCACTATAAAATCAAAACACTATTGTGGAAAACAAAAGGGTTGAAGCTGCCTGCCGCCAAGTCTAAGACATAGATCTAGAGTTAGGGTTCATAAAAGTCCACAGATTTTTTGCCAGCAAGAAAATCAAAGGAGTAATTGTCAAAGAAAAATCACATAGTAAAAATCATTGTTGACTGGAGCCATGCTAAGGTATGTCTTTATCACCCATGCTGATTTAAAGGTGCAAAAGTCCAACATAAGCTGTTGTAGCAACTAAGGTAGTAAAGGAAGGTTTTTTAAAGCATTTAAAATTAGATTAAAGATTGTGGCAAAGGAAGAAAAGGATTGCTGAAAAAGTGGATGCTGTTCAAGTTTTTTTTAAGGAGATCAATAGCAACATTTTGCAGATCAAGAATTTGCTAAAATCCTGGAGGTTAAAGACAACATTGTTTTTAGATCTTTGAGGAATACTAAAGCCGTTCAATTATTTGTTGTTTATTCCCTGAAGCTACTAAAGGGAGATTTTGCACTCATATTTGTTTGGATAAATTATTGGAAGCCAAGCATCGAACATATCCACATTTTGTGAGTCACTGCTGAAGCAAAGATTGGAGAGTTGCTGTTTGTTGCAGAGATATAGAAGATCCAATGGAGATTGCTGCTAGAGGCCCAGATCCATTGGAGTTTTGTTAGATGCGAGGCTGTGAGGAGATATAGACATTGCAAGGTCGCCAAACTGTAAGTGAAATTCACTGCATAAGGAAGAGGACGCAGAAAATCAAATCCACAACACCCTTTGCAGACCGTTGAAGCTCAAAAGGAGGTAATCGCTGGTTTTTGCAGTTTTCTGAATGTTGTCCAGTTTGAAGGTTGAATCAGGAGTTTTGCCAGTATTAAAGGAGATTAATGTTTTAAAAAGAGGTGCCAGAGCAAATCATAAAGCTGCAGATTTTAAAAAAGAAGGAATTGCTGCAGAAAAGACAAGGCAGTTATTAGTAGCTGTTGGAGAATCGCAGGTATAGAAATCTATTTTTTTTTTTTATATATAGATGGTTGCTTTTGAATGCAGATTGTGTTGTTTTGAGTTGTCTAGAAAGAAGATGCTACCAACCCCCATCTAATGCCTGAATGAGATGGTCGTAGAAATTCTAAAAGGTTGCAGATCGTGGTCGCAAAAGTATGTATTGCAAGATGTTGACAGTCAAAAATTGGTAGAGTGAAAGCAGGCAAAGATTGCAAAAGTAAGGTAAGATTATTTTTTTATTGCAATGGGAAAAGCTGATAGAATCAAGAAAGAGAAAACAAAAGATTAAGAAGAAGAATTAATAAAAGTGAAGAAAGAAAATACAAGTTTAAAATGTGAAAATAATTTTTTAGAAAAAGAATTGGAAAAATCAAGGAAAGAAATGGGGGCAAAAAAATGTAATCTTTATACAGAGGCAATTGAAGAGCTAGAGGATAAGTTAAAGTTTGTGGAACAAATAAATAATTTACAGGGGAAGGAATTGTGCAAATTTAGAGAGAAAAATAAAGAGTTTGAAGAAAAACTAGAATTGTTTGATGAGATTAATACAAGGAATGAAGAATTGGAAAAAAGAGTGAAATTGGTTGATGATTTAGAAGAAAAGTTAAAGAAATTAGAAGAAGCAAATAGTTTAGAGATGAAGGAAATTACAAAATTGAATAAATGTTTGAAGTCAAAATCCATATGTGATGTTTCATGTAGTACAAAGGATTTGAATTTGTCAATTGAGAAATGTGTTTTTGCTGAAGAAATTTGTGATAAAAATTGTCAAAATGTTAAGGTTGTTAGATGTAATAGCAATGAAATGAATGTTGGTTTAAAGATTATGGAAAAAATGGGATACAAAGGTAAAGGCTTAGGAAGGCATGATCAAGGAATGAGAGAGCCAATTAAGCCAATAATGAGGCCAAAACATGAAGGACTTGGATATGTGACAGGTAAAGGAAATAATACAGGTGTAACCAAATTTGTTAAAGAAAAGGAATGTGTGCAATGTTGTCATTGTAATAGGAAAGGACATACGAAGGATAGATGTTGGGACTTACATCCTTGCAGTATTTGTGGTTTGAAAAATCATTCAGAAAACACATGTTGGAACGGGCAATGCAAGAAGGATTCTATGGAAGATTGTATGAAAATGGATTGTGGATGGGTTTATGGATCCAGCTGGCAGAAAATAACAGGTATGATCAAGAATTTGTTTAAATATAAAATTTCGCAAGTGAAAGTTGATGGCAATCAAGCAAGGTTTTTAGAAAGACATAATAGATCATAAGTTTGAAGATGATAGTAATCATGGCAAGGCAAGACATCTATAAAAGGCAAGATTCTAGGAAGTTCCAGATTCAAGATTTGAAGAGTTAAATAGTTCAAGGACTACCACAGCAGTTGGACAAGGACAAAGGCATAGTTCAGGCATAAAAAAGAAAAGGATACGAGAAAGTCTGAAGACTTGGTTGCAACCATAAGGCAAAGAAGAGAAAGAAGACAACTATCAATGGCAAAAGAGATTGGGGAATGCCGCAGCATTCGTGGTTAAAATTAAGGAAGGAAAACCTCGATATTAGATTTTTCTAGAATAATCTATGTGATGTAGTATTGTAATTATTGATGTGATTAGTTGATAGTAGAAATTAGGGGGGAGTGTTGGAAATAGGTAATTTCTACTATATTCTAGAATCTTCTTATGATGAATATTTTATTTGTGTTGTAAGGTCGGCCAACTATAATAATTTTCTAGATGTTTCTATTAAATAGTTTTTAGATTCATCCCTATATTTCTAAGTCCTCTATATAAGAGGTAGATGTAAACCTTTTTTGTACAAGCAATTGAGGAAGCAATGAAATGAGGTGCAGCAGCACAGTTATGAATTAAATTTCTGTGTGTCTTTTTCAGTGCTTCATATTTTGTATATGAGTTTGAATGTCTTGTGGATGTGAGATCCACCACTATCATTGATAACTTTTATCGTTGAATTAATTTTGATCTATCGCTACCCTATTGCTTGTCGTATATGTTGGCAATTGGGTAAATCTGCTTTATGAAGTTATAAATTATTCTTCTTTTGGACTCTACTTATGTTGCTCCTTGGAACCTTTGAGGACGTTGTTGATGAGGGTTTAACTTGACCTGCTTGTCACCATCCATGCGCCTGGTTCATATTCGATGGTCGAGATTCCTTGTGGAAATTCTGGTTACATAAGAATCACTGTGTCTTTATTTTATCCCTATTAGCATTTTCGGTCTTGTCGTTCATCTGGCTTCCGGTGTTTTTCCCTCTTACACTATTTTCTCTTACTTTGGTGCGTATTATAATAGTGTGAGTCCCCATTTCAGATTGTTCATTTAGCATCACCAATAATCTCCACTAGAGCATTGTATAGTTGTGCATGCTTGATCTTAAATGAAGTCTGTATTTCAAGATTGCAGCGTGATACTTAGCATTGTAATTTGAAATTTCTTGTCCCAATGTTTTCGCTATATGGAGTTACTAACTGGTTGACATGAGATTCTATAGGTTTCGATATGAATTGGTGCCATTATCATCCTAATAAATTGTTCTCTAAATAGGATTTCGATGGATATTATTATGGTTAAGAATTTGATGGCCCTTCACTCCTCTTAGCGCTTAGTTTCCTTTGTAATAACCTGACCTCATGTTTGATTTTCTGCCCTATTCCATGAACTGTAATCAACGTTTCCTTGTGACTCCTGAAGGCATATACTCATTTATTGGTTATGGTTAAATAAAAATTTGTTTCATCTGTTTTATCTTGTTACTCTCTGGCGAGTATCACCCTGACATTCTCATTGGCTCATTTTCTCTTCCATTTGATGTTGTTATATTTTAGAGCTCAATTTTCTTTGGTTCCAGCGCCACTTTTTTATTTCCTGGCATGCAAATTCTTCATTCTCTTCCAGTTTTCTTCCTTGCATGACATAGCCTCTTGAGGAGTACCGATCTCCTAAACTCTTGTATCCCTTGAAAAACCTGATGTATGGTTAGAGTATGGGGAAATGTCTCTCATGTCATCTTATAAATTGGCTTCCTTGTGTTGCCTGGGTTGAACCTTTTAGAGGCTTAGAATTCGTGTAATCATGGAGAGGTTGGTTGTACTCATCCGTTTATTGCAATCTCAGTGTGAATGTTACCACATGCTAATCTCTTGGTTATATTCTTAATTGTATTTTATACTTTTTGAATGAATTTAGAATGACAATATAATTTGAGTTTATATCTATATAGAATTGGGTAAGTATGACGAGGTATAGACGTATATGTATATATAATATATTTAAGTTTGATTTTTTTTTTTATTGTCTTATAAACGATAGTTCAATCATAATGAATGCTTATGTATATATATATATGTGTTTTCATGTGTTTGTATAGAAGTAGAATAACTTATGCTTGGTGATTATGTGGTTATTTATTATATTTAGAAAATGAAGAGAACACTTAAATGATAAATCAATCAACTAAATGATTTGTTAGATAATAGATAGATACAATTATTTGGATTGCCTCTAGTCAGTAAATGAATGTTTCTTTTTGTGTGATTTAGTTAATAGTTGATTTTATGTTGTAGTTTTGTTAACTTGAAATATACAAGTGGAATTAGTATAAGTTTGTATAATTTCTTTAATGATTTAAATTATTTCGTAATATATGAAAAGTAAAATGGTGAACCAAGAAATAATTAAATAGAATATAATTAGTTGTTTATTATTTTCATGATTAATACTTGCATTGTTTTCATGCTTACCTAGATAATTGAATGATTGATTTTTATCAACTTACATTTAGATAACTGAAAGGCCAATGCAAATAAATGAAGATAGATAATCTCTTGAATGTTGTTTCCCTTATATTATTTCTATCATTGATTCGTAAGTCCTTTATATGGATAGTTATTTAGAATGCTTGTGATTATGATTGACTCGATTGTTCGAGTGGTTTGGTTTTCAAATTGAGAATGTGATTTGTTTGGGTTTGGAGGTCATTTCATTCATCGAGTTCTTGTTAGATTAATAAAGGATGATGATGTTTCCTTATTATTTTGTTTTCCATTTGAGTCATTTTGGTTGAAGAGATTTTCAAATGTTAAGGTTTTCGTGTTGGAACTGCATTGCTTCTTTTACCTTCCCTTTTGGGTAGTTGTTCTCCGTCATCTTCCGGAGGCTTGAGACAAGTGTTAGTTGATGTGTTATCTTTTATTTTATCTTATTGTGGGAAGTGGTTTGGCATCATTGTTTTGGAAGGGTTGTACCATGTAATGAGAATTTTGTATTATGATTTTGGCGGGATGAGTAATGCCTCGCATGTATTTTAGTTGAGATTGGAAATTATGTTTCTTTGTTGGTACAACCCTTAGATTTTGGATTTTACGTTTTGGGTTTCTAGGGAGAGTGGCTCTACGTGGGGGACAGTGAACAAAGGGGTTATCAAGGTAACCCATGTTAGAGTTAGAGTAATACATCATAACCTAAGTAATTAATTAGGGGGTGGGTAGTTAAACATTAATAAGATAATTATGGATTCCTCGACCGCTTGTTAGTGCTATCATAGACTAAAGGTGGACCAAGAAGGCCACGATTGGCATGATTGTTGCCTCATCTCCATTAGAAGTTAACGGTTCCGCATGAGTAACCCTATGGAGCGATGCCTTGAGATAGGCAGTCAGGATAACCATAGATGGAGGCAGAACCTAGTGATAGGTTGTCTGGATAATCCATGTATAGATAGAGGTGGCACCTTGAGATAGGATTTTTGGATAATCCATGTAAGGCCATGTGATGACACTCTCCTCTAGCATTTCCTTTGAGTTGTTTTATTGAAATCCTATGGGAGTGGTCTATTGATATTATGACTTGTGATTTACTGATGATATATTACCTGATTTATTGTTTCTGTTATGAAATGATTTATTGATGTTACAACATATAATTTACTGTTGCTATGATTTGGAGGAGGTTTATTGATGTTGTGGTTATCCTTGTGATTTTTGTCACTCTTGTATGGTGTTGAGTCTTGTGGTTCCCTGTTTGGATGTTCTTGGTTGAGGTCTCTTTCTTGTTAGCTCCTTAGTATGGGGAGTGGGTCTTCGAACCCACGTGGTTGGGTGGAACATGCTAAGAACCCCATTAGGTCCCCAGTCGAGGATCGTGAAGTGTAGGTTTGTGTTACTTGCGGTGACTCCAAAATTGTATCCGTCTTGGAGCATGTTGTGATACTTTATACTTATCTCTTCAGTTGTATCATGCTATCTTGTCATATGGTTTCCGCTCATTTGAGGAATGCTTTGTATCATTGTACTCTTGAACATTGTAATAAAATGTAATGATAAACCTTGTGTGGATTTTGATCCATGGCAGTGGTTATTCAATATGTTGTTTTTACATACATGGATGGTTTCTTATTAATGTTTTGTCATGCATGTGTTAGATTTGTAAATGTTTACTTTGTTATGGATTATATCTTTGGTTTTCATTCTTTGTTGTCATTGTATGGATTTAAGTTTTGTAATTATTCCTCTTGTACCCCAAAGGATGTAAGTATTAATGGATTTGATTAAGTTTCATGACTCATGACTTAATGTGCATCTCATGTATGTTTAGATTTACTTTTAAAAAAAAATGTGGTAATTCTTGCTTTAGTTGTCCTTTGGGGTTCGCACGACGGGGTGTTACAAGTGTGAACAAGAATACTCCTATCTTTTTATTGAGTCAAAGTCCATCGCACTAGGTATAACGCCATCCTAGTTCTTTATACCTTGATGCATTGTGCCTATGTGTGTTATCAAACATAAGGTAAGTGGCCCTTTTAAAGTCCCAATTCTTGATAAGTGAATCATCCATCTCTCATCATCATCTTTAGTAAAGTTGGCTTGTTGAATCCTCTTATCATCAACTCATTTCTTATTTTTCACACTAACATCATACCAAAATAGTTAATCATCATCACCAATACATCCATCCTACATCCACACATCATTAGCATACATAAATCTCATAATCATAGCATATCACATCATCTATCTCATCCATCTCATTTGCATCATCATCATAACCATCCATATGTCCATCTTGAACCTCTTTATCATGATATTGACCCTCAAATCGAATCTTTTTGTTTGATCTCTCAAGGGGGAAATGTACTAGTATACTTCTTTCTATTGGGGAATTAAAAAAAAATTGGTTTTTTTTTTAAATTTTGATCGCGGTAAGTTTATTCTTTGAACCGACATAGCAAGTGCATTGTTTCAAAGAGGGGAAAAATATACACATGCAAAATTAGCATCATGCATTTAATTAATTCATATTCATCCATTCATCAAATAAATCAAGTTTATTTGATTTATCTCTAAATTTATCCTTTTAAATTAAATAAATTCATCTTTAGTACTAACATCATCCTCTTTGGTTAAATAAATTAAATTTTTATTTAATCAAGTCTAAATCACTTTTCATCTCCTTTTGATTTATTTTAATCCATAAATCTAAGTCAAATGGGTCAAATCACCTAATCTTCACTTAAGTTAACCAAATCATGGTCAATGTTAATCTAATGCAAGTCCCATCCTCTAGCTTTTCCCACTTGCACAAAAAAATGATTTTAATTAATTTATTAAATCTTCATTTTCCATCAACATGACATAAAAGTGGAATATTCCCTCAAATTTGAATTCAAATCAAGTTGACGTGTCCCTTCCAACATAGCATTAATTCTCCTCTTACATATCCCCCACTAAGCATTTAAGACTCCTCCCTCCAACAAGCCAAATTTGAAATTTCAAAAGGCCACCTAATGTCATTAATTTGCACATTCACCAAAACTTGCACAACCTTCATCCTATCACATCTTGACAAGTGGCATCCTCTAATTAGCTCTTGATTAGTCCCACATTCATCCCTCTTGCCTATTCTCTCATCAAAATCTTCTATAAATGGAGAGGCTATCCTTCATTCAATCATCCATAGTCATCTACACAGACAATCTTCATGCAAAGTTACTCTCTTCATATTGAGAGCTAATTTTGTCCATTATCATTTGCATCAATGACCTATCAAGGGTTGGGAAATGGTCACTTTTCACAACAAAGTGACACAAATCCACTATGGAATAGGTGTGCATTGTGCTTCTTTTATGCTTCCAATTAGTTTGTTTTGTTATCTTGTTTGAGAGGCATTATGCATTATTTTATAGGATCATTAGTAAGTTTGTATTTACATGTACTAACCCATGTTATGGAGTTTATAATGTTTGCAGATTTATAAGGTGCTCACACATACATATACATATAAATATACATATACATATACTTACACATACACTTTTTTCCCTTCGTTTATTGTTTGTAGTTATCTCTATGCATGTTTGGTGTTATATGCATTATCATATGAGCAATTATAGTTAAATCTTCTTTCTTTTGTCAAAAAAATATGGTTAGGGTTAGTAATTTTTTCACCTCTTCTATTCTCCATATTTTTAAAGTTCTATTTAATGTAGGTTTCCGATCATCTGCCATTTACATGTGAATATTAAGTGTCTTTCTAATAGCTCTTTTGAAGATTTCCTATTTGTCTATAATATTTAGTGCCAAATAATGTTAGCTTGAATTTTGAATTGACAAGCCAACTATTGTATAGATTGCTTCAGGTATGATATAATTTTAGCTCTATCTTAGTTTTATATTTATTAGACCTAGATGCACATCTATATTTGACCTTTTTGTCTAGGTTAATCAATCAATTGATAGATTATTATTTAATTATCTTAAGATACATATGCATATAAATACATGACAAACTTGAAGTTCTGGATTAAATAATATTTATGAAAATTATGGAACATTAAAGGATTCTCCTTTTTTAAAAAGTTAATAGTCATGCCTTTAATTACTAATATTCAATAAAAAAATGTTCTTAAAAAAAAGTCATTCCATAACTTTAGGTATGACATATTTTTTCCAATGCTTATGTGGAAATAGATAATTTATTACTTTGATGTTATTTATTTTGATTATTTTTTATTTGAATATTAGTTATGATGGTCAAAGTAATTACACATAAACATATAACAAAATATATATGTATCCATGTCTATATAAATTTGTATCTATGATAATGACAAGAGGAATAACATGGTTTGAACATTGAAGTATATAAAACTATATATACAAGTATTCTACAAATTTCTCTGTTAACCATTTTCACTATTTGACTATTGTTATATGTTTTCCATTGGAGATAATATTTATATTCAATGATTATGAAGGGAAGGGGTGAATTTAGAATACACATGGAAGAACTAAAACTTCCAACATATAACAAGAATCAAGAATCAAAGTGGCAATGCAGACTAAAACCAATGTGGGAACCATATTAAAATCAAAAGCATGGGAGCTCAATGAATGTGACAATATATATATGCAAACAGAGGAATAAATTACATTCATATTTGCAAAAAACAAGTCTTAGCAACCCATAGTGAGGATTAAAAAGGAAAGAGAGAGAGAGCTCAATGAATGTGATATATATATGCAAACAGAGGAATAAATTACATTCATATTTGCAAAAAACAAGTCTTAGCAACCCATAGTGAGGATTAAAAAGGAAAGAGAGAGAGAAATGTTGAAAATTGCAAAAGAACACTCAAAGGGTAGGCTCTAGTGCACTCTTTTTTTGAAACAGGGGCAAATATCCTTAATATATCTGAAAGGAACAGTTTACACTTTGCTTGGAAATCAACTTTTTTTTCTTTCACAATCATTATTTTAAGTCGGTCCTCAAAATTGTAAGTGTCTGTTCTGATCAAGGTAGTAAAGATGTAAGGTTTACAAACAAGGATTTTAATAACAACAACATGATCTATTGTAGACTCAAAGCTATCCTATAACATGTCGAGGTATTTTGTTGGAATTTGAAGTAAACTAGTGATAGCTTCATCAAAATAAATACACCAAATGTTGGTTGAATGGTCTTGGAACTTTAACTGCAGAAGGTAGCGATAGTTACATTCCTTGATTTCCATCTAGCAGCGATCACAAAACCAAACATCAGCATGGGGGCGTGTGCATTTTATTTTGCATTCTTTCCCACTAAATAGTAAGGGGAAAACAAGATAACAAAAAGACTTAGTTTTTGTAATTTGAATGGTTGCTTTAAAAATGGCTTCAAAATTTTCTTGCAAGCCAAGGAAATTGTTCAAGATGAATGCAATAGTAACTCTATCATTTGAAGGATGAAGCCTACGAGGTGTAGAATAAGATGAAACCATATGTTCTACTTTGATTGGGCCCTTGGATTTGAGAGTGTTTTCCTTAGGAATAGAAGGGTTAATGTCAATGACTATTATTGTTGATGTGTTGATACATTTTCCATTAAAGTAGCCTACACGGCCACCCCACACAAAAACTATGACTATATCACTAGAGAGTTACATCTGCTCCAAGAAATAACATTTTTCTTGCCAACTTGGGCCCCACAAATTAACATCATTGAAACAAGCAGAGATATCATATAGTTTAATAGTTCATTAATTTTTTTCAGATCCATTTTTCCTACAAACAGTTGATATGTACCCAACATGGACTACAATTCGAATAATATTAACCAAACTATTATCACTATAATTGGTTATGTCACTAACTGACACAAAGGCTAAGGATTTTTTTGGCATAGAGATGTCATCTTCACATTGTTTTGTTGTTGAATTTTCATCCAAAATAATTTCAAGATTGCTATTTAATTTATTGATTTTTTTTATTTGCTTCCTTCACCGAACCTCTTGATATTAAATAAGTTGCACCTATCTCAACTTGACCATAATGTAGTTCAACAATATCATCAAAACAAGTAACTTGAATTTATGTCCCCTCCATATCTATAATGTCAAAACTGAAAAGTTTTCCTTCACCTCTTTATTTATGCAAATGGTACATCTCTTTAATATATGTTATACGCCCTTTCACTGTCAAAATATTTTGATAAATGTTCAAAGCTTTTATAGGGCTGACATTTGGAGGGCTATTTTTTTTTGAGGGGACAACTACACACCAAATTTAGGGGTCTATTTAGAAGGAGAAGGTGACTTTGGCCCCAACATTTTCTCTTCTTGATGCTTGAAGAGATACCTAGGGATCCTAATGATTTGACAATCTGATAAAATGACAACTAAGCTAAATATGATTAAGGCCCTGAAAAAAAAAGTAAAAAAATATATTGGACACATTATATAAGGTACATATGAAGGAGAAAGATAATTTTAAAAAATAGAGAAGGAACAATGCAACCCACCTTGTATCCTAGACATTTCTATAGATGCAGTCTCATAAACATATGAGGGACCCTATTTTCAAGGCACCTAAAAACAAAAAATCATTGCATTTGGAAGTCAGTGTTCTTATTTGCATATGGTGTCCATTAGACAAGACAACCTTTTATCACTCAACCTACCCTTCATCACCACCAAATGGATAAAAGGAGTAAGGAAAACAAATGCTACAAAGAGATGTTTTTATGTGCTAAAAAAGATCAATGCATATGTACTTCCACATCTATATTCTTTACCAGGGTGAGCCATATGTGTATACACCTCAAGGCCAATAAAAATGGAAACATAAATAGTAAAGGGTATGTGGTGTGCATTTCTATATTTGAGAATCCTAAAATTAAAGGAATTGAAAGGAAATGTTCAGGTTGATTACAAAAGAGGAAGGAAAAAATAACAACAAATTTGCAACAGGTATAAGGAGAAGGAAATATAAATTTATGGAATCAAGATTTGGAAGTTGGTGGATGGTATCCTCAGAGCTGGACTCCATAGCGGAACCTATGGGGGATGTCACCAAATCAATTTTGGGGGGCTCTGGAGACCCATCCAACAAGCCAAATTCCATAGACATAGTTGTGGGAACTTTTAGAGGGAGGAAATGTTGCAATTATAGTTGACTAATTGGCAGCTTTGTTTCACAATAAAAATAAAAGATTAATGTATTGCAGCATCCAATGGAAACTGGTAGACAACTTAGAAATATTGATAATATGGCAACCATTTTACAATTTTGATTAAATGAAAATGGGTATAACCATTCCACTTTTAATATTGTCCAAACAATAGGAGATATAATGACAACAATAAAAATGATAAATGAAAATGTATATATCCCTATATGTATTTGTTTATCTTTGAGATTGCTTATATATCTATGCATGCAATTTTTTACTATATTTCTATATATACCTATATACAGATATTTGTATATGTTGTTAGTTGGTCTCTTCATCCTTTCTTATCCAAACAATAGGATATACAACAACAAGAAAAAAAATGATTAAGTACATATATGCATTGAATTTCCCCTTTGTCTACACATTTAAAAAAATAAATGTAACTAAATATATATATATCCATATGTACACATGTATATAGCTATTTATATATACAGTGGTATATATAAATAAATATGTATACTATATTTATTCCTGATTATATATTCATTGACATGCAAAGCAAGGACCTACATAAAAATGGGAATAATGTCAAAGGTGCACAGTGGCAAGAAGGAACAATAAGTAGAGGGAAAAAAATTTGCAAACTTGTCAGCAACATATCTTAAACATTACAGCCTATTAAAATATATATACAACAAGGGGTTGTTGGACACCTTGGAACAATAAAGAAAAATGCAACAACTGGCATTTACCTATGGGATATTTGTTTCAAATTTCTACCGAGATTTTTGTCAGCCTAGTTGTGAGTAGAATTCCCCGACACCGGGGACCAATTTTCATTGACAGTCAATGGGGAGTTTCTTGGGGTTGTTTATGATGGTGCGGAGTTTGATAATTATGTGGTTTGGCAGTGGTTGAGTTGGTTTCCTTAATACATGGAAGCATAATGGTAAGTGTTTTCTCACGTGAGGGTTAATGCATCCTGCCTTTGTTGTACTATGGCCCTGGAGGAAGTAAATACAATATATAATAAGAAACTCCTAAAGTGTCATGCCAATAAAAAAAAAACATGAGGACACAATTCTTAATTAAATTCACAAAAAACATTTACCTAGCTTAAGATATGAAGAATGCAAGAGCTAAATTGTTGCAATAAATAGCTTGTTACACAAAGCTTCAAACATATGAGAAAAATAGAATATGATGAAACATATTGATACAAGACAAGCAATCTATGTAACAGTTGGCTTGTCAATTAAAAATTCAAGATACATTATTTGGCACTAAATTTTATAGAAAAATAGAGAAAATGTAAAAGAGCTATTAGAAAAATACTTAATAATCATAGGAAAATGATAGATGATTGGAAACCTACATTAAATAGAACTCAAAAACATGGAAAATAGACGAGGTGAACTACAACAATGAATAGTTTGTTATGGGGATGTGGGAAAAATAATATCATGTAACATATCGATACAAGACAAGGAATCCATGTAACAGTTGGCTTGTCAATACAAAATTTGAACTACATTATTTCTTACTAAATATTATAGACAAATAGAGAAATTGTAAAAGAGTTGTTAGAAAACCACTTAAGAATGACAAGTAAATGACATATGATCAAAAACCCACATTAAATAGAACATTAAGAGAGGTAGAAAAACATACATAGACCAAAAAAGTTGGAAGGAGCCCAAAGGTTCAAATCAATGCTATGTTTGCAGTTTATAGCAATCTACAAAATTTTAGAATTTACAAGAGCTAAACCATGGCAATGAACACTTTGTTAGAGGGAACTTGAAACAGATGAGGAAAAAAATTATAATGAAACATATTGATACAAGACAAAAAAATTTATGTGAGAATTGGCTTCTCAATTCTAAATTCAAGCTACATTATTTGGCACTAGAAACTATAGACAAATAAGTAAATTGTAAAAGAAATTTATTAGGAAACTAATTAAGAACCAAAGGAAAATAAAAGATGATTGAAAATCAACTTTAAAATATGTAATATAGAAAAGGAAAACTATGATAATGAACAATTTGTTATGGGGAGTTGGAAAAACAATATAATGAAGAATAATTTGTTATCACGAACTTCAAATAGATGAGAAAAATAGAATGCCATGAAACATATTGATACAAGACATATAACATGTTCCATCCAAACAAAATTACCACATTAAAAATTGAAAAAATTGAAAAAATTGAAAAAAATCCTTCTTACAAGAACAATAGAATAATTTGTTACAGGGAGCTTCAAATAGACGAGGGAAAAAGAATATCATGAAACATATTGATACAAGACAAGCAATCTATGTAATAGTTGGCTTGTCAATTCTAAATTCATAATTTTTTTGCAATCCTTATTAACCAATGAGGGACATTTAGGAAAATTCTTTATTCAAGAGGTAAGATCCATGTCATCATAAAAATTCTCGAGGAGGTCTTCTCTATTTTTCTATAAAATTTAGTGTCAAGTAATGTAGCTCAAATTCCCAATGAACTTTGTGGTGTTCTAGCTATTTTGCACAGATTATTGCTACCCATTTCCTTTACAAGTTCTATTTAATGTGAGTTTACTGGAAAAGAATGTAGCTCAAATTTTCAATTGACAAGCCAACTCTTACATACACTTCTTGTTTTGTATCAATATGTTTAATGTGGGTTTTTCAATCAACTGTCATTTATGTGTGATTTTTAAGCAAACTATGATAATGAATAGTTTTCTATGGGGAATTGAATAAAATAGTATCATGAAGAACAATTTATTATGGGGAATTTGAAATAGAGATGAAGGAAACAATTTTTACAATAGTTTTCTATCAAACCAACACCACAATGGCTCTTTTGACAATGCAACTTAATCAATATATTTTCTTGCACATTTCAGAGTATACTTTCTCATACATAAATACATATATATAGACATATCTATATATATATATTTATATATACATATACATACATATACATATACATATATATATACATATATTCTAAATTCAATCTACATTATTTAGCACAAAATATTATAGAAAAATAGGTAAATTATAAAAGAACTAATAGGAAAACACTTAAGAACCACAAGAAAATGACAGATGATCAAAAACCAACATTAAATAGAGCTTTTAAGAATAGAGAAATATTAAACTCAATAGACAAAAAATAGGTTTAAATTAGGACAAGATCATAGGATGCACTATCAAGAGGGCATATTCTAACTTGCAATCAATCTAAGACATAGAAATGGCTAAATAGAGGATTGGTCTAGACCATTTGTCATTATGATAGGATAATAGTTGTTAAATTTTATATTTTAGGTCAAATTATATGTGAAATTGAGATAAATTAACCATTAAGACTTTGCATTTAGAACAACAAAAATACAATAACAAATAAACCTGCCATAGAAATGATAGCAAAATATGCGTTATTGACATTAAAAATCTTGGAATTGCAGACCATACTGGAAATTAAATCTTCAATATTGTATGTTCATCCTCAAATGAAGATCAAAGATCTTGTAGTGAAAAATCTCATAGAAGATAAAAATATTAGAGATTAGCTATCATATATTTCACCATGGATTTGAAGAAACATCATACATTTTAATGGAAATGAATAGTTTGTTATAGGATACTGAAAAAAAGAATATTATAGACAAATAGGAAAATTGTAAAAGAGCTATTAGAAAAACACTTAAGAATCACAAGAAAATGACAGATGATCAAAAACTCACATTAAATATAAGTTTAAAATATGGAGAATAGAAGAGGAAAACTACAATATTGAACAATTTGTTTTGTTGGTCTAGAGGAAAGAATATCATAAAACATATTGATACAACACAAACAATATATGTAACAGTTGGCTTGCCAATTGTAACTTTGAGCTACATTATGTGGCACTAAATATTATAGACAAATAGCGAAATTATAAAAGAACTATTAGAAAAATATACATATATACATATATACATATATACATATGAATAGTTTGTTATAGGATACTGAAAAAAAGAATATTATAGATAAATATGGAAATTGTAAAAGAGGTATTAAGAAAACACTTAAGAATCATAGGAAAATGAGAGATGATAAAAAACCCACATTAAATAGAACTTTAAAATATGGAGAATAGAAGAGGCAAACCACGATATTGAATAGTTTGTTGTGCACATTTGGAGGAAAGAATATCATAAAACATATTGATACAACAAAAACAATCTATGTCTCAATTGGTTTGTCAATTCTAAATTTGAGCCACATTATCTAGCACTAAATATTATATACAAATAGGAAAACTGTAAAATAACTATTAGAAAAAGATACATATATACATATATACATATACACATATATATACATATATACATATACATACATACATACATATATAGATACATATAAATGTATATATAAATGTATATATATTTATATATATATATATATATATATATATATATATATATATTCAACTCACAGATTCTAGAGCACAATAGTTTTAAAACCTTCCAATCTATTATATAACATAGGTGGAGGCTATGATTTTTACAATAGTTTGCTACTAAACCAACACCACAATGCCTCTTTCAACTATGCAATTTAATCAATATATTTTCTTTCACATTTCAGAGTATACTTTCTCTTACATATATACATATATATATATATGCATTATATTATTTGATAGATTTAACTTCAAATCCTTACAAAGAAAATGGTATAAAATGTGAATACTCTGTGGAAATTAATGCTTCAAAACAGACAGAGATACACATACACACACACACACATATACATATATATATATATTGAAAACAAATAGAGTAATTGTATAAGAGGTATTAGAATAACACTTAACAACTAGTAAACCAATATAAACAAAATTTAATTGAAGAACAAACAAAGCATACATATATGCATATGTATATGTAAATGTATCTATGCATATGTAATGCATTTTCAATGGAGAATGTAATGAATAGAAGGTACAACATATTTTTTAATGAAGAGTGTAATGCTACTACTACTTATGCTTATGCATTGTTCCTTCCTTTGTTCCACCCTGCATCTAAAAGAACTTCACCTTTTTAATTGCATATGCATAGATACATATACATATACATATGCATATACATATCAAACAATGCTACAAAGTGTAACAAAAAGTTCATACATGTACGATTGAGTGTAATTAATGAACAAACTAACCATGCATATGACAAATAGCCAATACAATTCTTAGCAACAAAAAGGAAACAAGCAACAGACTTACAAGATTGGTGCTTGAGGGTTGTCCAACAGCCTGGGGAGAGCTAAAGTCCACCAACATTGCTAGGATTTCTCTTTAAAATATGGAGAATCATAGGAAAATAACAAATGTTCAAAAACGCACATTAAATTGAATTTTAAAATATGGAGAATAAAAAAGGAAAAATATGATAATAAACAATTTGTTATGGGCAACTAAAAAAAAGAATATCATGAAGAGCAATTTGTGATGGGGAATGTGAAATAGATGAGGAAAAATGAATATCATGAAACATATTGATATAAGGCATATAACATGTTCCATCCATACAAAATAACCATGACAATAAACAGTTTGTTATAAGGAGCTTATAATAGATGAAAAAAAAAAAATTAATGAAACATATTGGTACATGACAAGTAGTCTATGTAACAACTATAAGAGGTGTTGGAATAACACTTAGGAATCAGAAGTAAATGACAAATTAATGGGAACCCACATTAAATATAACTCATAAGGACAATGGGTAGCAATAATATCTACAAAATGGGTATATAACGCCACAGACTTAATTGAAAATTTGACCTACATTACTTGACACTAAATGAAGAACAATTTGTTACATGGAGCTTAAAACAGACGAGGAAAAAAGAATATAATGAAACATATTGATACAAGACATAACACGTTCCATCCAAACAAGATAACCAAGACAATTAATAGTTTGTTATAAGGAGCTTCAAACAGATTAGGAAAAAAGAATATCATGAATAAAATATGGAGAATAGAAGAGAAACTATGATAATCAACAATCTGTTATGGAGAACTAAAAAGAGAATATCATGAAGAACAGTTTGTTACAAGGAACTTCAAATAGATGAGAAAAAAAAGAATATGATGAAACATATTGTTACAAGATAGATGAACAGAAAGCCACATTAAATAGAACTCCTAAAGCCAATAGGTAGCAATAATCTATGCGAAATGTGTATAACCCCACATAATTCATTGAAAATTTGAGCTACATTACCTAGTACTAAATATTATAGACAAATAAAGAAATTGTAAAAAAGCTATTAGAATAACACTTAACAACCATTAAACTAATTTTATCTCCAATATGCTTATACTTTCATACTAACCCTCTACATATATATATATATATAATTCTTCCTATGTTAATTTACAATTTCTCTTATGTCAATGGGTATAATGCCAAAGATGCATAGAGATAACTAAAACAATAAAATAAGGGTGATAAAATTACTAACCCTAACCATATTTTTTGATAAAAGAAGATTTAACTACAATTTCTCCTATGGTAATGGGTATAGTGCCAAAGATGCACAAAGATAACTACAAACAATAAATGAGAGGCGAAAAAATTACCAACCCTAACCATATTTTTTGATGAAAGAGAGAAGATTTAACTGCAATTTCTACATCCATACAAAGCCATAATCTCTTTAAAGTCTCCAAAATGGGTATAACAACAAAGATACAACCATATAACAAGAAGACATGAACAATAAATTAATCATTTATGCAAAATATCCATGTAAAACAACTTACAGATTCTAGAGAACAACAATTTTAAAACCCTCCAATCTGCCATAAAATGGAGCCGAAGCTGACGATTTTCAAAAACCAACCACAGAGCCGAAGGCGACAATTTTTACAATAGTTTGCTATCAAACCAACACTACAATGGCTCTTTCGACAATGCAACTTAATCAAAGTATACTTTCCCACATTGCAACATTCAATATTGCATTTACTTTGTTCACCGTTATCATACAACAACGGCAAGATCCATTAACCTTTGTGTGAGCAAACACTTAGCATTTTGCTTCTGCGTATCAAGGCAACCAACTCGACCACCACCAACCCACACAATTAGCAACCTCCAAGCCGTCATAAAAAACCCTAGTGAAGTCACCGCTGACCAGGAGATCTCTAGTGTCGACAAGTCCTATTCTCAACTGGGCTGATGATAATCCGGTGGAAACTTGAAACAACTAGCCTATCGACTAATTGTCTTATTAAAATAATATTAATTAATATGGGCATATGGCTATTCTTGTTTAAATCATTTTGAAAGGTCTAAGTGGAACGCAACAAAGTTCACGGCGAACATTCACAAAACATTTACTATCACGACAAAACATTGTTGCAGCAGCATTTATTAAGCATGGCCGGCACTTGCATAGTTAAAATTACAATGACAGAAGTTGGCTGGAGAAAGTTATCCGAGATGAGTGTGAGTCCTTAAAAGGAGACAAATAAAAAAGGAACAGAAAGAAGACGATGAAGATTGGAGACTGCAACAGTACAGACAGATCTCCAATGAAACAAACATGTGAGTCGTGTTGATAATCATGCAAAATAGCAATGAATTAATTAAAAGAGTCAAGTTATTGGTATATAATTTTCTGAATAATACAAAGGAAAAGATATTCATGTGCCATCTCCTACATTACATATGCAATTGTCCAGAGATTGAAAGACAATAAAAGTACATCACTTCAAACGACAGATTTTGGAAGCTTTATCTTATTGAACGTCTTCTCTTAATTGTTAGGACTCACTTAAAAACATTATATGTTGGTGGCTGCCAATGCTCACACAACCAACGCAAACTTACAAATGAAGGTCGGTCACTCGTTGGTCTCCGTTACAAATGAAAACGTAGGCCAGTGTTGAGAGAACATTATCCTTATTGGTTTCCACTAGATCTGGAACCATCAAAATCTTTTCTTTTTTTTTGTCTTACATCTCTTAATAGAAGAAAATTCGAAGAGCTATGATTTAAAATTTAAAAGAAAAATCTGAAATAAATATAACGGCTATATTTATCAGATGCAAAGTTGAAGCAGCATAATTTATATTCGTTATAGGTAGCATTTTGGAGTGGGATTCTACTATGTATGAGTATAGCTCCTTAATTTGGAACCATACTTTGGGATTTTGTTCCCCTTTCTAACGGAACCAAAAAAAATTATGCAACTGTATCTATGAGGAAAAAATATAAGTAAATGGTTTAGTGGATTAGTAAAAGGCGTGGAAACACTATTTATTGAGTTCCTGGTGTTGATACTTTTGTACCTATTGTAAATATGAATATAATTAGACTCACATTTTCTATCGCAATAGAGCATCAATATGATGCTCACTAGATTGATGTGAAGAGTATATTTTTTCATAGAAACCTCGAGGAGGAGATATACTTGGAGTAGTCATATGATTTTTAGTGGAATCCTTTATTACTTTTAATGTATTTTAATCAGATATTTTAAGAGTATATTTCTTGATGGAAACTTCGAGGAGGAGATATACTTGGAGTAGTTAGTGGAATCCTTATTACTTTTTATATATTTTAATCAGAGTAATTATATATATCTATGAAATTTATAAGGGTGCATAAGGCTTCATCTTTAGGGTACATCTTAATCCTTTCTTTCCCTCTTTGCTCTTAAAGGGTCATTTTCCCTCTTTATTTTGGAGGGATGTTCTCTCGGGTTACTCTTTTAGGGAGTTTCTATGTACATGGGTACCTCTTTTAGCTTCATTTTTTAAGATCCAATTTTTCATATGCCTAAGTTGTACTTAAGTGAGGTGTTAGTATATATTCTTTGTAGAGCACAATTTTCATTTTTCTATTATCTATGTTTTTTCCACACTTTTAATTAAACTTTCTTAGGTTTATAAAAATAGAGTATTAATGTGAGTGGATTTATGTTGTATCATCTTTCTTGGGAGTTATAACTTCCTATTTTTGAATATTTTTTGTCTACACTCAATATAGGTTATATTGCCACCTCACCCATCTCATAGAATTTATGTATAATCACTCTCCTATTTTGTATTTTAAATTTGAATGTTTCGCGATTTTTAACTCTATATTATTTTTCCTTTTGTATCATTTAAATCTCTCTCTTTGGATTCTACTTGTAATGGTATTTTAATCATTGATAATTTGATAGTTTTATTGTTTTTATTTCTTATAATAGTTTCCATGTTTTCATTTGATTATAAATTCTTGCATATCCATTGTCTATATGATCTTATTCTACTTATTTTAATTTTTTCATTCTTTATTCTTCCATTCATATAAGATCACATTAGGCCCTTCATTTTAACCATTCTCTAATACCATTGTGTAATACCTTAACTAAGTAGCCCAAAATTGACTTAGAACAAAATTAACATTACTTTAGTAAATTTTAGGATAAAGTACCACTTGATTATTGGTCAATAATTTCATAGAGATCATATCATACGAGGATCATTGGCTAATTTACTAGGCTAATGTGAATCCCTTCACTCATCTACCTAAAATTCATTTACCTAATGTAGGATTCTATCAATGAGAACTTAGTCACAAGGTCATATGAATTGGGAGGGTTTCATGGTATTGTATATGTATAATACCTATAGGAGTGTTGTACATATAAAAATGATTTAATATAGGTAATTTAGTTTTATCCGCACATACACAATGAAATGTCAGCTATTTTGGAAAATAAAATCATAATATATAATTATGATTGGATGACATAAGGGTATTGCATAATTTGGTTTGAGAAAACCATCTCCAATCAAAGAAGGTTCAATCCTAGGGGAGTCATTGGATATGTAATATCATAGAACATGACTTATAATAATGCATTTAATATTTGTGAAAAATAGATAGATACATTTCTAGGTATTAGTGGTAGAGAATGTAGCTATATATTAATGATTTTCCTTCTAGGTATTAGAGCTAAGAGTGTGGAATGGGTTAATGTTTTGTCTAAGGGATAATCATGAGAACAAAAATATGAATATTTATGTTAGTCATGTAAGGATTGGTATAGATTTGTTTAGTCTCAAAAAGTTAAAATGTTGAAGGTTTGTATACACTATTCAAGAGGTATAAGTTTGATTATGAAAGAAGTAATTCACCTATACATTTTTAATAAGGTAATATATAAGGTAAATAGATAATGACTCTCCTTTTTTACATATTCACTTTAGGGTCTCATATGTCAAATCCATGCCTCACATGGAAATAATATTTTTTTTTATTAATTTATAATGTAGGTAAAAGGGGTCTAGGGTCTAAAAGACACCTTCTCTTATATCACAATGGAAAGAGGACTAGAATTAATCTCAAACACCTACTTCGCTAATAACCTCAATGGAAGAGACATAATTGTGGATCAAGCTTTAAGTCCTTTTTAAATGTGTATGGATGATTTGATTTCATGTTTATTAATTGATCTCATTTGATAGTGTAAATATGCAACTAGGTTAACTATGAAAATTTAGTGAACTATTTGTAATGAAGGAAATTGACCCCACTTCTTGGAGATAGGAAAATTTCTCATTTAATCTAGACCTATTTTAGTACCCTTGCATTAATTACCCTTTAAATCGTCATTAATAGGCCCCTAAGACCCATTATTTCAGATCTCAAGGCTTACTTTGACTAAAAACAAGACAAAATCATCTAAAACATCAAAATTTTGAAAACCCACCATGAAAATCTAGGATGGGACCCATTTGCCACCTTGGGAAAATGAGTCCCCCTAGGTGGGACCCATTCACCACCTTGGACGAATGAGTCCCATTTGCATCCTTTTTAGGTTTTAAGTGAGAAAAATATCTTTTTAATTCAATTTTTTGGTTAATGTCTACTTTTGAGATTTGAATAATGATAAATTAGGTGTTAATGCCTATATAATCAAGATCCTAAGTCATTTTTGTCATCTAAGCAAGTATTTTCAAGAACAATTTCAAGATTCAAGCATTCAAAGTCATCAAGTATTCTTTCACATGAGTATTCAAGTTTCAAAAGCAAGAAAAGTTGAAGTCTTGGAGTAGCATTAAAATGTTTTTGTATGTCTTCAAGATCACTTTTATTAAAGATCTAGCATTTTCAAGGGTTGATCATGGTTGTCTATGGTGAATCATGATGGATTGTAGGTTGGGGAAATGCAACTAGCCATCAAGCCAAGCCTAATGATTTATTTCCTAAGTAATTCCATCATCGATTATCATTGTACATTTATCCTAAGGAAGGTACAAGCATTATTAGGGCTCATTTAGGTGATTAAAGGTTTCTCAAAGTGAGTCATTCATCTTTATACTTCATTCATGCATCTCATTCTTTCACATTAGAATAGGGTTGCATTGCATTTCAAATTTCCTAGTCTTAGACACATTAAGGCTAGGGTTTATGCTCACATTTACATTCAAGTTTCATTATTTATATCAAGGTTTAACTACCAAACTATAGGTTTGACCAAGGAAAACCCCCATAAGAAAATCAAGTCTATATTCTGTTTTGTTGGTATTTTTATTGATTTAGATCCATAAATCAACTTGGGAGAAAAGAGTAGTTGTTCAAGTGTGTAGATCCAAACTTTGAATTCTCAAAAAAAGTGGAACATGACTGATTCGCCAGAAGTGGCGAATGAGTCCCACTACATGCATTTTTCAGGATTTGAGCAGATTTAGGTACCCCTTTTCTAGAAATGTGTTCTTATGTAGAAACCATGATCTATGATTGATTTACCCACAATGGCACATGAGTCCGAGTAGGTAAAAAATTTAGATTTTTCAATTTTCTAGAGTTCATTCAATTTTGCTTTAGATTCATAGGTGCACACATATTTCATCCTACAACTTGTTATTCTATTTTACATGCATTGTAGGTCATTTAATCAAAGTTTTCATTGAATTAGGGCTAACCATTACATCTTGCATTTCATTTGTCTTTCCAAGCCCTAGCTTGGTGGTGAACCTCTCATTAGTTTACAATCCTAGGACAACCCTACTGGAAGATCTCTTTCTCCTTTGCATTGAGATCTCTAGGGTTATCCTTGAATGAAATTGGAAAGTGGGTGTTCTCTATGTCCTAAACCATACAAATGCATTCTCATCCCCCATTTTTTGTTGTTTCATTTTGGTGAACCTGGATTTAGAACATCATAATTCTAATTTGGAGTGCATCATCATCTTAGATATTGCTTGCATTAACATTGCATTAGGATTTGCATTAGTTAATTAGCATTGTAGAGTTTCTAATTTTTCATTAGTGAAAGCTCATATAGCTTTCATTTTTGCATCTTATATCATTGAAAATCATACAAAATTTTCATTTACACCTAGTTTACAGATCATAAAACATAAAAAGCATAAAAATCAAATGAATTTTTTTGAATTGTTTTTTAAAATGCCCACTAGGACTCATATGCTTCTCTAGGTGAATCAGTCCTAGTGCATAGTTTGAATTGCATTTTATAGAGTTAAATTCCCTATTTATGAGATTTTGTCTATTGTTAAAACCTTTCTATTTTAGTTTACATACTTTATGTTACATTCAAATCATTCAAAGTAGCATAATTTTCATTCATTGCAATTGTGGATAGAATTAGATTCTTGCACTTTTCATTTTCAGCATTAGTTCATAGTCTAATTAGATTAGCATACATTTGGCATCCATTAGAAAATAAGATAAAAAACAAGATCAAATCAAAATGCCACTTGGAGAAAGTATAGTTATTTCAATCTTTTTTTCCATGTTAACCTAAACCTCAAGCCTTTTAGTAGTGATGACTTTCACGTGTTAGATGAAGACCTTGAGGATTTCATCTCACAAAGTTCATCCACTAAGGCTTGTTATGAAAAACCAAAACCAAGAGACGTTAATGTGATTCATCCTCAACTTATCCTTTACCCACCTTCACAAAATCCTCAAACTCAAAACAAACCTTTTTACACTCTTGAACCACTTAAAAACAATGTTTTGTAGCAATCAAGTCATAATACTATTGCTCATACATATATCACTAGAAACAATCCACAACCAAAACAAACAACCTCAACATCCACCCAACTCTGCTTTTCCTATTGCCCCTCATTTTCCTTCAAATAGTGGAAAGGTGTATGATCTTGTTGAACAACTTAAGCATACTCCCTATGTAATAGAAAAAGGAGGGTTTACCACCATGAATGAACAAGATGATAAACCACTAATTTATTTTTCTTTTTAAAACAATCAATTATTAGAGCCAAAAGATGCAAATAAAAATAAAGAACTAACCTTAACTATTACGACAACTATGAGGGGAGTTTTTAGAGCTCAAAATGGTGTGTACCTTGTCAAAAACTTGTTGTTTTTGGGCCACAAAGAACTCACTCGCCTTAAGGTGTGAAAGGATCCATGTTAGGGTTTCTAAAACTGAGATTTGGGTTCTATTCCTTGATGCTTGCACTCTCAGATCCTCGATTTTCAAATTCTAAAAAAATGTATATAATTTTGTATCTTCAATTCATTTATTTTTCACTTTGAATGATACTTATGCAACTTGACAACTTTGACAATTTTGCTCCAAATCTTGCTCTTCAACCTAAAAACTACAATCACACATGCAAGAGGGAAAAAAATTGTTTTTTAGGGGATAGGGGGTTTCCTTGGTCGAACCCCTTGTAGGTAATTAAACCAATTGATCAAACAATGAAATTGAAGCATGGAACACTAAATATGCAAATGATGATACATTGGAGGTCATCTTGGAGTACAAATCTCTAAACTAAAATGAAGTGGCCATGGAGAATGTAGATATTGATCTCAAATAGATGTGAAACAATTCTTGCAAGAAGTATATTCAATGCTACATCAACAATCTTGGATTAACAACATGCATGGATACATTAAACCCTTGACATGATGAAATGATCTTGAATTGCTACAATAAACTCTTGATAATCTACCTTGAAATACCTTATGTATACTCTTGAAATGATTTTATAGAATCCAATTTTCTATAAGGATTCTCTCTTAAAGTTACTAGAATGCTTCATAAACTTGCTAGGTGAAACAATGTGAATTATCCCCTTATTTATACTAAATTAGGAGATTAATCCTAAAATTCAAAGAACTAAAGTTGAAAGTAGATATGGAAAGAAACAGTATTAAATTCTTGCCAGAATGAAATTCAAAAAGGGGGGTCTCATTAAGGGAGGACCCATTGGCCACCTTGGATGAATGGGTCCTGGCTCAGTTTACCAGGACCTAACCCTAGGGGATTGAAAGGGCACGAAAAACCCATTCCAGATCAACTAAAAAAGGGGGCTCCTGTTAAGGGAGGACCCATTTTCCATCTAGGATGAATGGGTCCTGGCACCAGTTTCTAGGACCAAACTTTTCCCAATGAAATATTTTGTTAAATTTTAAATTATAAGTGTTCAGATAGATCTTTAAGAGGTGTCAAAATTAAGGCTTAAATTTGAATTAAAGGTGTTAATTTCTCCAATTACCCAAAATTGATTAATCACCATCTAGATAATTGTAAAATTACCTTATAAAATTTTATAACACTTAAACAAGGTACACATTATGTACATTTTTTTGAAAAGGGGCACATTAGGCTTAATTAAGCAAATACATCCTAGAAAAGTGTGAAAGTGTGTTATAAACACCCTTGCAATGGATCAAATAAAGAATTTTTTAATGAAATAAAGGTCCTAGAATGATGTGATTGTGTACAACACATTACAACACTACTCCAAGACACCATTAATTTAGTTTTAATTTCAATTAGATCAAACCAAGTAAGTAAAAAGCCTACTTTTTCCATTAATACACTCCTGTGAAAATATCCCTATGGGATTTGATTCAAAACTTTCCTAATTATCACACCATGCTTCAAATAGCCTTACAAAAAGTCATGATCCCCTCTAATACAAGTGAAAATGATGTGGTAGCTCTAATATAAGGAATGAATATAGTTAATGTAGACATTACTTTTCACCAACATGAGCTCCCTCCCTTGGAGATGAGAAAGAAACATGATGCCTTCATGATAATAGCCAAATTCAATAGAACATGAATAAAAAGAACCCTTTTTTATAACGACTTATCCCTTAATGTGTGCAATGTGAACCTTTTAGATAGATTGGGTGTGGACAAATCAAAAATTGAACTTGACTCCTTATCAATTCAAGTATTTGACAATGTACGAAAGCAACTACTTGGTGTGATTACTTTACCTATTGCAACTGAAAAAACTACCTTAAAAACTCTTTGTGGACATTGATTTTGGGTGTCCAAGGGTTTTTCACCTAGAAGGAGAGAATTGGACCCAATATGCTAAGTTCTACATTCAAATATTAATGTGATATGGATGGAATATGCCTAAATATAATGTCTAAATGCAATAAATTGAAAGAGAAATGATTTATTGATGTTAAACCTAAGAAATGCAAAGTGCTAGAAAACACACTATGATATGTAAAATCATAAAATGAATGCAATAAAGAACAAAATCAAGGTATTAAACTGAATTTGTGTACTTGGAAACTGGTGAAGAGCAGAATGGAAATTGCAGAGACTTTTGAAATTTTGTAAAACTTGATTTCTAAGCCAATTGGCACACTTACGCCAAGCAAGGTAACTTAATCCTAGATCAAGGAAACTGTCCAGAGAGCTATTTCTACCAAATGAGTATTTGAAACTATAAAAATATTTGAAAAATCAGTGTAGTGGGACTAAGTCGCCACTATTGGCGACTTAGTCCACTTTGGATTTTCAACAAATCTGATAGTGGAAATGGAAGCCCACAGTATGCACTCTATTTTCTAATGGAAACCTAGATTTTAATCTACAAAAATACCTACAAAACAAAGTATAAATTAATTTCTAATGGGGGGTTTTCCTTTGTCAAACCCCTAGTTGGTATTTAAACCTTGGAAGAGATAAAATCTGCACAAATCCCTAGCCCTAAGTGTGTCTAAGACTAGGAGGTCTGAAAATTAGATGCAACCCTACTCTAATGTGCAAGAATAAGATGCATAAATGTATTTAGAACAATGCAAGACTCATTCTAAGAGACACTAAATCACATTAGAGATGAATATAAATGACATGCTATCCTTCCTTAGGCTAAAGATAGAGAGAAAATGGAAGATGGAATCACTTTAGAAACAAGTCTTTAGGCTTGATTTGATGGCTAGTTGCATCTCCTCAACCTAGATTTCTTCATGATTCCCCATAGCAATCCATGATCAACCCTTTGCAATGTAATATCTTGATCAAAAAGTGAACTTGAATACCTGCAAAAACCCTAGCTATCTACCCTAAAGCTTCAACTTTGTTGTAGAAAGACTAATGAATCTTCTTGTGAAAGATATTTGGCTCTTGACTCTTGAATTTTCTTTTGTAAAAAATACTTAATGTTATGAAAAATGACCTAAAAAGCATGTATTTATAGTCATTAACACTAAGTTATTCATTATTTTAACTTCACAGGCCGACATCCCACAATTATTTAAATTAAGTCGGTGATTTTCCCACTCAAAAGTGAAAAATACCTCAATAGGGACTAAGTCGCCACCTTGGGCAACTTAGTCCCACTGGGAATTTTTGAGGTGGGTTTTACAAAATTTGAGTGGTTTGAATGTTGCTTGTTGATATTTGTATGATTTGTGAGTGGAATAGGCCTTAAAGTCCAAAATCATGAGCATTAGGGGCTTATAAATGTAGTTTTAAGGGGTGATTAATACAAGGGTGTCTAAAATAGGACCAAATTAATCACAAAATTGTCTCTTTCTTCAAGAGTATACAATTTTTTGGCAACATATTAAGCCCCCACTTTAGTGCCCATATGACTTTATGTGCATATGTAAGCTAAAGGACTCTAAATAGTACACTTTACTATAAAAGGATACTCATTCAAAAGATGGGAGAATGAAGCCCCTAGTGTAGATATCTGCAAAACCACAACACTGGGAACCACATCCTACAAAACTAAATTGCTAGTTATCCACAAATCCTTTTATCTAACTTCTAAGATTCAAATTTGAGGGTAGATGTATGCCCCCCTTGATTTTGCTTGAATAATGGAGGTGGAATCAAGGTAGAGAACTAGCCACATCGAATAAGGAACATCATATCATAGGACATTTCCAAGTACCATGCCACATAATGATAGAAATTTGATGATTTTGAATGTGGAATCATGATTCCAATGCATCAAACAGCGTTGAAAAAAGAGTTACCTAGCTCTTGTTATGGTATTTTGAATAAAAATTAATTTAGTAACTCATAAGATAGGGAAAACCCTAATTTGATGCATAAGATGAAAAAGAAAGAAAAGATTTAAAAGAGGTGAAAGTGAAGTATTTTTTCACTTACTATTTTATTTTACCTTCTTGTATCTTGAGAGTGACAAGTGAGATGGAAAAATGTCAAGAAGATGAGATTATAGACCTGCACGATTGGACATTCCCTAGGACTAGGTGGCATATGGTGAGCATTAGCATGAGGTGAGTCGATTCTGCTAGCTAAGTAATGTGTTTATGTAATTATTTAATGATTTTTATGCATATCTAGGTTAATTTAGGATCTTGGAAAAAGATTTCGCAAAGTGTCCCCTTTTTTTGTGAAGTGTCCCATTTGTTCGCAAAGTGTCCCTTTTGTTCATAAATGTCTTGTTTCTTCATAGTGTCCCATTTCTTTGTGAAGTGTCCCAAAAGGGTTCTAAAGTGTCTAGGGCCATTGGGAAAGCACACTAGAAGAAACTTAGTACACGTGAATGGTGAATAAAGAAAAAATCAAAGATATTAGATGAGTTTTAGAGCATATTGTTGTGATTTTGACAGGTACCCACCCGATCGTGATAGTGACTAGGGGACAGACAATTGAGCTTCCTAAGAGATTTAGCCCTATCATTTTTAGTAGAGATAGAGCACCTTCAGGCCATAGGAATCTATTTGGCTTACCTCATGCCTCTGATGAGGTACCACGATGCTATCTTGATGGATCTCTATGAGCGTTGTGATGCAGATACATGCACATTCCATCTGCCGATAGGGGAGATGATGATCACCCTAGAGGACATTCATCATATTCTTCATGTTTTGATTCGGGGAGATCAAGTTCATTTCTAGAGAGACTGGACCTTCCATGAGTAGAAGGTCGATTTATAGTATTGTTTAGATGGTCTAGTTCATGATTATTGGGTGAGGGGGTGGATTGATCTGCCGATGCTATTATATTCATGAGAACTAGTGGTTAGATGGATTATGATGCATACTGTAGTGCTATTTCTCATCCCTGATGGGCAGGAAACACACCTTGAGGGAGGACTAGTCCATTTGATTTGAGGCATGGTAGAGCATCGGACAGTGTATGCCTAAGGTTGGGGTATCTTGGGACATTTGTATTATGATCTTGGGTGATTTGTATTCCAAGAGGTGGACAGTATGGTGCACTACACACTTCTACAGGTGTGGTTCCTGGAGCATATTATTTCTACTAGACTAGTCAACTACCCATGTGCTACAGTAGTATGGTATCCTAGGGATTTTGGCTATCCTCTATGATGATTATGGTAGTATGGTGATTTTCATTTTTGGAGAGTAGGATTTTATCGATTGGAGGATGAGATTTAATGTAGACCTTATCAATTGATGCTACAGTGGCCAAATCATACTAGATAGTTGAGGAGATTGCAGTTGGATAGATTTCTTGTTGGTCGACATGATCACATAGTATGACCGTTCTACTATGTCTAAGTCATGCAGAAAATTGGACATGTTTAGATACCACCTCGGGGATGATCCTCTTTCAGGAGTCCAGTGCGGAGTTCCTGGAGATCAGGTGATACAATGCGACTCACTCTAGACCATGTGGCCGAGAGTAACTCCAACTTCTTTGATCACAACCAACTACCAGTCTCTGAAGCAGACGACATTGGTACCACAGGGGATTATGAGGAGTGGTGGACAATGACACAACTAGCACCAGTATATCCAATGGATGAGCCAGTGGGAGATGTAGGTCCACTACCAAATCAGGGAGATGACAGAGATAATAGGGCTGAGGAGACATGCTATAGGGTTGTAGATATATTCATTGATGTTGTTCTTGATGAGTAAGATGAGGATGTAGATCTAGATTATGATGGCCAAGAGGGAAATGAAGAGGATGAGGAGGAGGAACCACCCCTAAGTGAGAGTGATGAGGTAGGAGCTAAGGATTGACATGAGTGGGGAGATCCCTCTCCCATCCATATGATGAGATCACGATCAAAAACTGCAATAGGCACTAGTACTCATAGTCGTGGAGAGATTAGCACATCCTCGATTTCCCCTGCATAGGATGATCTCAAGATTGCTTGACCTACTAGAGATATAGGTGATGATATTTGATTTTATGCATGTATCTTTAGTTCTTATGCTCTTTATATATATCATGATGATGTTTATTGATTTTGTATTGTTTCTACAATGCAGGAGCAATGAGAGATTGGTGAGAGTTTTACTGTCACGCAGCTATAGAGATAGTGCATGTATCCATTGGCGAGGAGGATATGGAATCAGATTACATGCCCCCACCTATTGTGGAGGAGGATCTAGAGTCATTAGACCATTGACGAGGTTATGGGAAGCGTATGAGAGTGTGAGGAGATACCTCCACCAAGCTAATATGACAAGACAGTCATCCCAGACTCCAATAGAGGTTGAGAGATTATAGGCAGAGGTATCATAGCTACAGGCAAAGAGGGAGCAAATAGTAGGGGAGTATCAAGTGGCCCTTGGACAGATACAGGGCCTAGATTTTGCACTCAAGTTCGATGGATCACGGCCACGATCACACACGACTATCTCCCAACATCCTACTACTGGATCATGAGGACCAAATCCTGAGGGGTCTAGTTCTCATAGACCCCAGTGATATTGTATATTATAATGATATGTACATAAAAATTTGGATATATATATATATATATATATATATGAACATTTGATGTTTTATGATTTTTAGATTAATTTTTTTGAATGTTAAATGGAATGTGGTTAATTAAATAATTTTTGCAAGATTACTTAATTAATGTCTACATGACTTAACAAAGTTTATGTGATCTAATTAAAACATATCACAGTTTTTTCTTAGATACAACATGATTATTGAGTGTGTTATGCTAAATTAAATGGTATAACTTATCATAACACACAAGATTAATCTAGAGAGAATAAAACCTAAAGCAATTTTAAAAGTAAATTAAATAATAACTTTAGTGCTCAAGACATATGCATGATGGGTTTTTCAAGAACGAACCAATGTGAAAGCATATAGGATATGACCCTATGACTTTAACAACACTGCTTTATCATTCATATTATTCAAAAGGGATTAGACACAATACTGATGCAAATGTGTACCATTGATAGGATCCTTAAGGGGTGTGCCATCAAGTTTTGTTAAGACATACACACTAGACCCAAAGCTTTTGTCGACTATATATGGTCCTAACCAATTAGGACTAAATTTTAATCTTTCATTAGGGTCGGCATTGACGTTACGTTGATTTGCAGATAGAACTAAGTCACCCTTGTGGAATGTGCAAGGGATAACGTTGAGATTGTAATAGAATTTTTTTCCTTTTGTAATAAGCTTGGATATGCTCAAGAGCGTTAATGTGTCATTCATTGAGAATCTCAATTTGGTGTAATCTTTTCTGCTTTATAAGTGTTGTTGTCAACTAGACCTTGAAGATCAATCAATAATGTTGGGATTTCTAACTCCAAGGGCATGATTGCCTTAGTACCATAAACTAGATTATAAGGTGTGGCTCCAGTGGAGGATCAAACACGTGTGCTATAAGCCCATAGCTCATAGTGCAATTTTGTGTGCTAGTCCCTATGATTATTATTAATAGTTTTCTTGAAAATTTGTTCAAGGACTTTATTAGTTGATTCAACTTGACCATTAGATTTTGGGTAATAAGGTGTCAAAAATTGATGTTGGATATTAAAGGTATCCAAGAATTTCTTCACATCACTATTCTTAAATGGTGTTCCATTATCAGAGACTAATGGGTATGTGTAGGATCATCATGGAAAAAATAGGCCCTTAAGTGCCAAAAAATTCAAAAAAATCAAAGTTAGGCAACTTGACGTAAAAATTTGAATAAGTTATCTATATTATTTTAAAAATATGTAAAAATATAATATGTACCAAATTGAATGTAGTTTCTAAACTACTAGGTTTTTTTTTTTTTAAATCTATTTGATGAAAAATTGAAATTTCAATGTACTAGTACTTAAATTCAGGGAAAAAATAAGAAGTAGGTGTCTGTCTGACCACCCTAACCAAAATAAAATGATAATATTTTTTTATAATATTTTAGATATAAGTAGAGGATTCATGTCTGGATGTGACACATATTTTTTTGTAATTTTTTTCCAAGTAAATAATTAATTATGATTTTTTTATTAGAACTTTGAAAAAATATAAAAAACTCATCTGTCTAACCACCTTAACTTGGTCAAAACTTCATGAAATTTAAATTTTCTTTTTTTAATCCTATAGTATATGAAGCATAGAATGTGACGCATGTTTTGGATTCAAAAAATGTGATACCGTTTGAAAGTTATAGATGTTTTTCAACTAGCCTACCAATCAGGACTTTAGTCATAATTCAAATAAAAAATTAATAATAATTATTTATTAAATTCAAAGTAAAGCATAATTTATATTGGTGGAATGCTGAGAATCTCCTTAAAAAACCCTTTTTGTTTCATCAATTTTGGGTAAAAAAAAAGTCATCAACCACATGGGCCATCATATCACCTACATATTGCCACTTTTTGTCCCATCATGATCCTGCACATACCCTAATGTAGAAGGGAGTCCAAAACAAGGAATAATGTGCTCTAGGATGAAATGGAATACTACCTCAGCGGTTGTAGATCAAAGAGGAATAGACTCTACCCATTTCATGAAGCAATTAGTTGCAATGATTATAAACATATGTCCAATGGAGGATGGTGGTGAGATTTTTCCAATTATATCTAGCCCCCATATAGAGAATGACCAGATCAGGATTTGGACATGGAGCTCGAAAGTAGGAACATGAAAAAAATGGCTATGTTCTTGACAGTTGTGGCATCATTTAAAATACACATAACAATCTTTTTCCATATTTTTCCAGTAGTAGCTTGTATGATTGAGTTTTTGTGCTAAAGTCTTCATGCCAAAATGACCTCCACAACTGCCTACATGAGCGTGCTTGAGTGCCATATTGATTTCTGATTCCTTAAGACATCTATTTAAAATGCCATCAAAGGACTATCTATATAACACATCGACAAGAATTATGTACTTGGTGGCTAATTTTTTTAAACAAGCTCGGGTGTTATTTGTTATAGGTTTGGGAATCGTACCATCTTTTACATAATTATATATGGCATCATACCATTGACTTGAATCATCCTTGGTTTTTGTTAACATGTTTATAGTGGTATCATTGATTGAGGGTTTCAGGATTGGGTGAAAAATGAATATAACTTCCTTTGAAGGATCTGGGGGGAGATATAAGAGAAGCAACACTCGCCATTGTATTTGCATGTCGATTATATTTTCATGGGATGTTATCAATGGTGAATGAGTTAAATTGTTCCAACAAGGTCATTGTAAGATCCTTACATTTTGATAATTTATCATGTTTAGCTTGATAGACTCCTTTTATTTGTTTGATCACTAATTGCAAATCACCAAAGATCTTAATATCTCTAATGCCCATGATTAAAGTAGGATGTAATCCAAAAATTAAGGATTCATATTCAATAGTGTTTTTTAGGCTGAGAATGGGTAGCCCATATAAATGATGAGCACAGTAAAATTTTTAGCGTGGCGGTGTGTAGCGTGGATTACCATGGGGGTGGGGAGACTAGACCTCGTGACCAACCTCCTTGGGAAAGATTTAGAGAGCTGGGGCCCCAACCTCATATTCAATAGTGTTATTCGTACATAGGAAATTTAATTAATATGACAAGGGAATAGGTTTTCCTTCAGGCGAAACTAATATCACTCCAGTACTAGAGCCTATTCTACACTTGGATCCATCAAAATGTAATTTCCATGTAGAAACTTTTGTTGTCAAGACACTATCATCAGGGAAAGAATCATTGTTGGGTAACACAAGAGGAGAAGGAGCGTCAACTAAGTGGTCGGTCAAGGCTTGACCTTTAATTTCTTTTTTTGAAACAAACTTAAGGTCAAACTCAGTCAATAACATAACCCATTTAGCTAAATGTCTTGATAAGTCTATTTAGTTAAAAAGATGTTTGAGAGGATAAAATTTTTCATGACTTGTATTTTTTCCTTTATTAAATAATGTCACAACTTACTAGTAGTGAATAAAAGAGCTAAACATTGTTTTTTGATTGGTGTGTATCACGTTTGATGGGTATGCGCAGGATCATCATGGAAAAAACAAGCCCTTAAGTGGCAAAAAATTTAGAAAAATCAGAGTTAGGCAACTTGATGTAAAAATTTGAATAAATTATCTATATTATTTCAAAAATATGTAAGAATAGAATCTGTAGCAAATTGAATGTAGTTTCTAAACTACTAGGTTTATTTATTTTTTAAATTATTTGGTTAAAAATTTGAAATTTCAATGTAGTAGTACTTAAATTCGGGGAAAAAATAAGTAGGTGTTTGTCTAACCACCCTAACCACAATAAAATGATAATTTTTTTTATAATATTTTAGATATAAGTAGAGGACTCATGTCTTGATGGTGATGCATTTTTTTTGTAATTTTTTTCTAAGTAAATAATTAATTATGATATTTTTATTACAACTTTTAAAAAATATAAAAAATCGTATGTCTGACCACCTTAACTTGGTCAAAACTTCATGAAATTCCTTTTTTTTTAATACTATAGTATGCAAATCATAGAATGTGATGCATGTTTCAAATTCAAAAAATGTGATACTCTTTGAAAGTTATAGATTTTTTTTAATGAACCTATCAATTAGCTCTTTATTCATAATTCAAATAGAAAATGAATAATAATAATTTTTTAAATTCAAAGAAAAGCATAATTTATATTGGTGGAAAACTAATAATATCCTTTAAAAACCCTTTTTGTTTCATCAATTTTGGGTAAGAAAAAGGTTTTCAATCACATACCATACACATACCCATCATATCACCCCTTTTTGACCCATCATGATCTTGCACATACCCTCATAATTGATTAATGTTTGACTACTATAATAAATCAGATGTTCTTTTCCATTAGAATCTTGTTGAGCCAACAATACTGCAAGATCATGGGAAGATGCGGCTTTATAAAGGATGAATGGTTTGTTTGGCATAGCGGGTTGTAAAATGGGTGGAGTTGCAAGGTATTCTTTCAAACTCTCAAAGGCATGTTTACAATCCTCATTCCAATCAAAATGCACATCCTTTTTGAGAAGATGTGTGAAAGGTAACATTCGATTAGCTAAGGAGGTGACAAAATGATGAATGAATTGAATTCTTCCTTGTAACGTGCACAATTGGGAAATGTTCCTAGAAGGTGGCATGTTTATGATAGCATCAATTTTCTTTGTGTCCACCTTAGTGCCTCTACGAGATATGATAAACCCTAAAATCTTTCTATTATCTACTCCAAAGGAACACTTTTTCATATTGAGTCGCATGTTGTATTTATGCATTCATTCAAAGATTTATCGAAGGATATTCACATTGTCTTGTCTTATTAAGGATTTGGCAAGGATGTCATCAACATAATCTTCCAATATTTTGTGTATGTAATCATGAAATATCAATGTCATTGCTCTTTGATAAGTTGTGCCTGCATTCTTTAACCCAAAATGCATCATAACCCAATAAAACATTCCCCAAATAGTTCTAAATTTTTGGAAGAAGATGGTTTATTTGAAGCACCTAACATTTGTTTCAAGACTTCATCACTTTCAACACACTCCTAGGATGTTGGAGAATCCATATCAAGAAATTCATGATACTTTAGCGTGAGATATGTTCTTGGTTTACATGTGATGGTGTTGATATTGAGCGATGGTCATTGAGTTTCTTTTGTTGTCTTAGAAAAGGAATATCCAAAACTAGTATTTGTTTCTTGTGTATTAGGTTCTATAGGAACTCAGATGCCTTTTCCATTATTTCCACATCCTTTACCATTGTATCTTAATTGCTTCACTAGCGCATAGCCTTTCCGATAATTTTTTCCCATTTCCTTTGGGTTAGGAGGATGTTGATAATCTATCTCAACCAAATTTGTTGTCTATGTTATATTTTATTCCAAAGGAGATGAGGTAAATATTTGGGGAGATTCTTTTGAATTATGAGTTGACATAACCGTTGTTTGTTCTTTTTTTCTTCTTCTTTTTGTGTGATTATGAATTTATCCATAAACAAATTTGTGAATTATAATATACCCCAATCATCATCTAGCAATTTAGATAAAATCTTCTTCTTGTTTGCTAGTCTTGAGGGGTTCAATATGAGATGTTGGAATTAATGTGTTTAGAGGATTTATTGTTCCATTTTCAAGTTGTAAACAACTTTTAGGCTTGAAGTATATTTCAACTTGACAAAATTTGTTGTTATAGACATATTTCATTATCCGATGAAGGGTCAAAGGTACCACATGCATCTCATGAATCCGTGGCCTTCCCAAGAGAAGATTATATGCAAAATCATAGGGCATGACATGAATAGGAGTTTGCAAGGTAGCCACTTCGACTGTTATAGGCAAAGTGATTACACTGAGTGGTTGTTTTGTAGTATTATCAAATCCTCTAATAGATAAGGAACTAGGTTTGATTTGTGATTTATCCACACATAATTGATCTAGGAGATTTACATTGCACTCATTAAGGGAAGAGCCATTGTCAACAAGGGTTTGTTTGATGCCTATTGTAGTGTATTGAAAAATGATCATAAAGGCCTCATTTTTCTTCCTTAATTCTAATGGAGGGAGTTCATGTTGATAAAAGGTAATGTCTACATTAATTGTATTCATTCCTTTTATAAGAGTTTCTGCATCAATTGTGTTTGTACTAGTAGGAACTACTATTTGTTGCAATGTTGTTTGGAGCATTGAATGATAATTTGGTGAATTCTAAAGAAGATCCCAAAGGGATATCTTCGAAGGATTATTCTTAAGTTGTTCGATGAGATCATACTCCTTGAGGTGTGAATTTAAGCAAGGAGCACTAGGAAAGATGGGGTTTGGTAAAGGTAAGGATGTTGGATTGGTTTGTTGTGGTTACAGATTATTTCTAGTGTAATGTGTGTGGGAAATAGTATTATGTGTAGGTGGGTAAAGGGTAAAATCGTGTTTAGGTGGAGGTTGAGGTTGATGTGAAGGTGGGTAAAGGACAAGTTGAGGCTGAATTAAATTGACATCTTTTGTTTTGGGTTGCTCATAACAAACCTTAGTGGATGGATTTTGTGAGATGAAGTCCTCAAGGTCTTCATCTAGCATATCAAAGTCATCACTACTAAAAGTTTTGCGAGATAAGTTATCGTTGGATGGTTTGGGTTTTTCATCACAAACCTTAGTGGATGAAGTTAGTGAGAGGAAGCTCTGTAGAGCTTAATCTAACTTATCCAAGTCATCACTACTAAAAGGTTTGGACAATATAGTTGTCCTAAGTGAATCATAGTTTTTATTGGTTCATTTGATGTTGTGAGTTTTTTGTTTGCTTTTCCTAATGAATCTAGTCAAAATGAACTAGGAACTAATACTAAAAACGAACATTGTAAAAATATAATGCTATCCATAATGATACTAATGCTAATGATTTGAATGTAACAGAAAATAAGTGAACATAAATAAAAAAGTAACTGAAGCAAACAATAATTGTAGAAATTGGAAACAAAATGTTGAAAATACTGACGCAAAATGTGTATGGGGACTAAGTTGCCTAGGTTGGCGAATTAGTCCTAGTAGGGAAATTTTTCAAGTTTTTCTGAATTCTCTAATGGATATTGATGTGTTATGTACTATACCATGCAAATCTGCAGTTCAAATGTAGAATTTTACTATTGTGCAAGGAAATGAAATGATGCAAGCTTAAATGAGCTTTCAATTTAAACAATGAAAAACCTAATGCAATGCTAATTCAAGTTAAACCTAGGATGTAAATCAGATCAAAAGTAAACATGTTCAAAATTCAATTTCACCAAAATGTGGACACTAATTTTGGGTGTCTAAGGGTTCTCTAACTCAACTAGGGTTTTTCACCTAAAAGGAGAGAATTGGACCCAAAATGCTAATGTATACACTCAAATATTAATGTGATATTGATGGAATTGTTGGAAAAAAGCAACACTAAGAGGGGGGTGAATTAGTGTTATGAAAAAATTAGATTTATTATTCTGATCTTTAACCCACTTAAAAAATTCAACCAAGAAAAATATACAAGAACAAAAACCTAACAACCACAACACCATAACACCATAACACAAGTATTTTTACATGGAAACCCTATTAGGGAAAAAACCATGGTGGATGGCCAATTGAAAATATGATCTGAGTATACTCAAAAGGAGGTTTTTAATAAGAGAATGCACTTGCATTCAGGGTCACTGCCTAGAGCTCACTATTCAAAATAGAAAGGAACACTACCTTACAAATATTTGGATTAGATCCAAGAAAATGAACTAAGAGTATAGCATCCACAAATACTTGATTACAGTTCTGGTTAGGCTCAGTAGTCAATCTTTTGTCCTTCTGACTAATTTTGCACTTCTGCTCTGCTCTACTCTAACTCACACCACAAAATCTTTAATGCACAAGTTAAAATATGCATAAATTGCTCAATCACCCTTATGATATTCACAACATGTATCAACACACCTTCTACATACTCAAAATGATATAATTGAACATATATATATATTCTCAACTAAGAATTTAATTGCAACCTGTCAACTTCAATAAAATTTAAGAATATTTACAATTGTCAGCTCAAATCATGAATAATATTCAATGTGCACCCAAAACGGTCAGTCATAACTTAGCTCGGACCCAAATCAAAATGATCAAACACAAAAAAAATTGATTAGACACTCCTTGAATATCCATGACACTTAAAATCATCTGGGTCGGCCGCTAAACACTGATGCATAGAAATATATCCAATCAGACCTGCAAAATTGCATACAACTTGATATGAGGCACTGAGAATTTTGGGTAACACAAGAAATACATTGATTAACCTCCCATAAGATCCACAACTCAAAATAATAATAGAAAATCTGCATTAGAATTGAAGAACAAAACACTCTTAGATGCTTTATTCTTCTTGACTATCCTCAATTTTTCTGTCAGTGGAAGTCAATTATGACGTGTAGATCCAATCACTGACTAGGGTTGCCATCAATGAAAAAACCAAAGTATTTTTGTAGTGTCTCTTGGAAAGAATCTCCCCCTTTGGAATTGATGGTAACACTTAGTGAAAAATGACTAAGTGTCAGATTAGTACCAACATGAATTACACTGCCACTTCAAAAAATTTAAAAGAATCCTCAATCTTAACTTTGAAATACAACTCCCCCTAAGATGAATATACATTTTTCACTATACAACTCTCTGCCTTTGACATCAATTGAAAAATTGGGGAACCAACAAAATTTCAAATTGGATAGGCATGATTTGGTCACTTACACAAATTGGAAAATATCTACAAAATCTCTCTTCAACATGCTCAAATTTGTGTCCTAAACCCTTTTGAAACTCTCTAGAATTGTTATGTGACCACAAAATAAATAATATTGAGTTTTTGCAGTCTCGAGATTCATTGGGTCACTAATTGCCATATCATCATTGGCTTCCTTTAAATTATTCACCATTATTTCAGTCTTTGGACCAATTAGTCCTCTAAGTTCACATGCTCTTCCTACAATCCTGTCATTTTCATGCTTCAAACTCCTTATTTTGTCAAGTTGAGATATTACTTGACCTTCTTGCTCACCAACATTGCTAGGTAACGGATCAAAAGCATCAAAGATGGTAGCCAATTGTTTTTCAAGATCCTTCACCTTCTTCTCATTGTCATCAGTGAATTTGGAAAAAATCAAACATGAATTATAGACCTTTCCACCTTTAGATATAGAATCTTGAATATTATTCATAGAGGTGGACAACATAGTTTTATCCTTAGCAATCACTTCTTTTAACCAACTAAATCTTTTTTCCATCAAACTCCTTCTGCACTTTAACCATTGTTGATTTTTCAAGAGACTCAAAATGAGTACTTACAAAATTTATGAGCTTCTTCAGTTCACTAGAAGAGGAACTAGACAGATCCTTAACATGAGTTGGAATAATTTTCTCCAGAACTCCAGATGGAAGACTTAATAATTCACTATACTCCAATGTGAGACTTCAGAATCTTCTCACTATCTTTAGCTTGTGCAATTGATACAACCTTTATTATCTAAATTGCGGACAAGGTGGATAGATTGATTGGTCCTTCAACCAATTCAGGATCAAATTATTCCTATTGATCCACCATATATTCCTTTACTTCCTTGGCAGTGTCTCTTGCTTCCACTAGGATTTCCTTAACTTGAACCTTTTCTTCTTCTTCAACCTTTGGTTCCACAGTAATTATTTCCTAATTGACTTTAGGAGCTTCAACTTCTTCATTTGGTGCCTCCTTTTCTTCAGCTAGTGCAACCTTAGGAACTTCAGATTCCATAGACCTGTACTTCTATGTTATCCACATCAAGATGAATCTGATTATCCTTAGTGTCCATATTTACCTCCTCATTTACCAAATCAAATACAACATCTTCAACATTGATCTTGTTTCTTGACAAAAATGCTTCTAGGATTTTCTTGGTTTCATCAGCAACAATACTAGTTTCACTGATCATAAGTTTGTTCACCCCTATTTTTCTTTTGAATTCCCTCTTAGCTTTGTCTAGGAGTAAATTCATCTCCTCAATAGACATTTCTGAACAAAAGTCTACAAGAATACTTTTTCTCATATGTTCTTCTTCTATTCTAGCATTTACTCTTCTCACCTCCAAAACATCATACAGATTCTTAGGTAAACCAAACATAATTTCAACAAGAACTTTGTTGAAAATATTTAGATGTTTTATTGTTGCTTCTTCAAGAATTCTTTGACTTGATTCATCAAACATTTCATACCATTTGCAAAGGGGCTTGAGATTTCCATCCTTGACAACAAAATTCTCAACTTCTTCAACTTTCATAGTTGGTATGTCATTTTTTACCTTCTTCTTTTCCTTTTGTTCCTCACTAGAATATTTCCTCTTCATTTCTTTCACAAATTCATCTGACTCAGTCTCCTCATTTTCTAAGATGACTTCATAGGTTCTTGAGCTCTTGTTCTTCATTCTTTTGTTAGAACCCTTGTCTTGGGTTTGCACAAGAACTAGCTTGGTTGCAGGAGCATATGGGGAACTCCTTGTTGATCTAGTATGGGAAAAGGATCCTTTCGAACTAGTAGATTTAGTTCTTGATGACTCTTCTCTTGCTTTAGCTTCATCTCTCTTTCTTCTGGCTTCTTTTAATTTTTCTATACGTATGTCCATATTTTTTGCAAACACTTCTACTTCTTTCCTTACTCTTTTGACTATCTTTAGCTTCTATAATTGATCATGGACTTACATGCTCTTTTCTGCATAAGATCCAAACCTTTCTTCTGTTGGATCCAAATGGATGCTCAACAAATGTTCCACATACACTTTCAAGATGTTCTCCTATAATTCATATCCCATAGGCATAATCCATATCGTCTGGGGGTCAGCAGCTTCCATATGACATTGATCAATATCAACCATGAAACAAATTGTATCATTGTAGTTCTCTACAATTGAAGTAGCTATTCTTTCTCTAGCATGTATCATATTCTGAAAATTTTTGAAGTATTCCTAGAGGGTAGTATTTTGGGTCTGACGATCACCGCTTCCAAACAATATATCTCTTATTTGCACAACTATAGGCTGATTAATTTTCCAATGAAATTTCCCAACACTCAGAACCTCACTCATGAAGTAAAATAACAAACACAATAGCAAATTACCATACTTAAAAGAGTTATTTTTTTCCTTCTTAATCTTACCCAGATTCTCCAACAACTGACTTTTGAGTAGTTCACACAAGTCATAATCAACATTTTCTTTTACCATCTGATAGGCTGCATAAATGGCCATACCAGATACTGAATTATCTTGGTTGGAGTGGTAGACCTTGTATCCAATGACCATTGATACAAATTTTACATCCATTTCAATAATATCTTCTATTGTCATTGCCATTCTATCAAATGTTGCACCTATTTTATCAGTAACTATCTGATTCTGTACAACTTTCAAGATTAGCAGACCGTTGGAAGAATTTATACCTATGATAGTGCTTATGGCCTCTTTCGTAATCTTGAAAGGTATATTCAACCACATGAACTCGACATGAACTTTGCTCAAAATATATCACACCCATTCACTTTCCTCAAATATAGGAAATTTCACAAACTGTGTAAACTTATTTACTTCTAGGGTTTTGTATTTTTGCTTAACAGTGAAGTCTTCCCCAATTATGTGGTTGGAATAAAAATTCAGCATTTGAGAGCTTCCTAACTCTTCAATATTGGCATGCATATAAGCCCCAATATATTCAGTATACAAGACTCTGTATGGTACAAATGAAAATGCACCTAGTGGCTGGGTCTCAATAGACTTATAAGGATGCCACTTGAACTTTGGACGAGGTCTATCCTTAACCTCAACTACCAATGGAGTGGCCACTTTTAAAAATTCACAAATTCACTAGTTTTTTGATAAATACATTTTTTTTAGATCAGAGTTTTGATTGCTAAATCTTCTTCACACTTGAATCTTGCCACAACTCAGCAAAGTTTGTTCTAGGGCTCTCCAAAATTATTTTCTCCAAAATAAAAAGTGACAAATGAAAACTAAAAATAACCTTTTATTGTTTGCACAACTAACACTTTTTGTCACAATAAATGCTTTTACCCTAATTCATCTGGTTACCCTGGTTCCATACACTAAGACAGATAATTCTTATGTGGATCTCCAATACCATATGATACTATCTCCAATTGGTTGAACAACATCTGAAAGGCATCTACGCACTCACTAAAATTATCCACATTCTAGTGCCAGTTACCGGCAGGGGGTTAAGAGATTTTCTTGGCAGCTCCCCCTAGGCCAAAGGCCTAAAAGTAATTCCTGGAGGAATTACCAGAAGCAAATTCTAGTGTAGGTGCATTTCCTTCAACAGAGGGATCCTTCTTCACCCATTTCTTCTACATTTTCCTCATGATTAGATCTTTGGTGAATTTTCCTTTTCCCTTAACATCCTACTACATGTTTTTTTTACTAGACCTCTTCTGCTCCAACATAATCTAGCGGTGTGGCAAAATTTGTTGCAGTTGTAACACACAACATTTTTCTGTCCAGACCTACTATTCCACTCATTTTTCCTTGATTTGCATTGGTTAGAAATATGCCCAAGTTTATTGCATGCATAGCATCTGACATCTCTATGAAAAATTTTCATCCCAATTTTGCATTCACTTGATTTATGACCAAACTTACTATAATTAAAGCACTGACCTGAGAATGATGGTCCTCTTGGATTCATCCTGCTTCTACACTAAGAAGCCATATGACCAAATTTATTGCAATTAAAATAGAAACCATTGAATCTTTGAGCATTTGGTTGTCTTACCGGATTCTTTCTAGCTCCATTCATTTGATTTCCTTGCTTGAATCTCCTGTTGATGTGTTTTTTATGCACTTCTGAACATAGGTAAGGCATATCTATGCATCACCTCTCTTGAAAGACAATCTTCCACAATAAAATTGTAGAGCACTATCCCAAGGTATCTAATGTCAGGTCTTGACAATGCTTGGAATATCTCAGTTGATTTATGTGATTTACTAAAATCACAAGGAAAACTTACGAATGAGTTACAAAGCATGGGAAGTTAGGTTTGCAAATGCAATTTCAAAGTGCTGAAAGTGAATGAATAGTGGTTGTCCACTCAAAACAACAAGCTAAAACTCATCAACTTCATCTGATTTAGCTTCATGGTGATACTTTGGATCCTACTCTAATTAAGGATTAAAACAAATATCAAAAGGAGAAGGGTTAAGAAATTTGTTCTAATCCTAGGCTACGAATGAATAGTAACAATGGTGGCTGCTACAATAGACAAACTCCTTAAATTGGGTTTTGCTTGGCCAAGAGGAACCTACAGTTGCATAAAACTAGCGCAATCTTCTAAGCAATGTAGATTTTCAAAACACACACACATCATGCACATGTAATTGAACTAAGTTGCAAAAATTAAGTAAAGAGCTCAGACTAGCTTTGCAAAGTGACTCATCATCAATGAACCACAAAAAACATGAGCTAGAAATTCATCAAATATTGAAACAAAAATCACCATCACCACTTCCATTCAAGAAACTAACACCTAAACTAATAGGTAATTTGAACCATGCATACATAAAGAGAAAACTCAGAAGGAACACCCATAAATCATGCAATGCTTCTTTCTATTGCTACAGAATTTCTTTATATCAGTTCTCCAACCCTTTACAAATGAGGGATGAGCCCCTATTTATAGTTTTCCAAAGCCCAAATGAATGGATAGGATTAATTCACACTGAGTGGCCCAAATTTGATTTACATTAGGGTTTCACCTACCCCACAATATTCAACAATTAAAAATATATTCCTTGTATTTTCTCTTTTTTGTCATCTAGTGTCTGAATGCTATAACAATTTTGTCATTTAGCTGATTTCTATTTTATTGTAGCAGAAACTGCTTGAAAGCTTCCTTCTTACTTGATGTGTTTGTAGTGTTCTTCATTGGATCAAATGGGCTCGTTGATGACTAGCATCAATGCATTGGTTGCCCCTGATTCGGGGGACAGGTCATTATCATCTAGTGAAAAGTAGGACAACTCCCTCATGCCTTCTTTAAGGCCACCCCCTTGCATTTTTGTCATTGACTTCCTTGGCACAGGCCTTCTTCTAACACTAACCCTATTGGTGGGTGTTAGGGGAGAGGTGAACATGAAATGAATGGTGACATGAGCTATGCACATTCCTTGTTCAGCTTTCTTGATGGGTCTCTTGATGGACCCACAATAGGCTCCTTGAATCCTATGTACATGGAATGTTGTAAGTGCTTTCAAAAAATCAAGACAAGCATAGTCAAATCCTACAACTCCTTGTTAGATTCATCCATGCATCATCAAAAGATCATAATATTCATATTTGGAGCTCATTTGGACTATAAACATTAATGCGGGCCCAAGGGGGTGGGCAGCGAACGAGGGACAACAAACTGGAAGGGAAGTTCCCAGACCTCACAAAACTTAGCAAAACCAAGATTTTTCAATTATATTGCATGGGAAAAGGGGAAGGAAGATTTCCTAGAAAAAATTCCTCAAGATTGGACCCATTTGAAAAAAGTGGAAGGTTGGAAGGGGAAAGTTGGAGCATCACTACCCTCTTGAAAAGGCAATGAGCACATGACAGCCCAAACTGAAAGTCCTGAATTTTGATGGAGGGGTAGAGTCTCAGAAACAGCCACAGAGAGGTCAGGTTCTGAAGGCCGAATTGCCGAGGCTCCACAGATATTCAAAAAAGCCAAAGAGGGATGAAGTTCTAGAAGGAAATTTTTGAAACCCCCGAAACTTAACGAAACCTTGGTAGTTCACTTAGGCATCGGATATGTGCAGAATCATTATGGAAAAAACAGGCCCTTAAGTGGCAAAAAATTTAGAAAAATCAGAGTTAGGCAACTTGATGTAAAAATTTGAATAGGTTATCTATATTATTTCAAAAATATGTAACAATAAAATCTGTAGCAAATTGAATGTAGTTTCTAAACTACTAGGTATGTTTAAAAACAAAATCTATTTGGTGAAAATTTGAAATTTCAATGGAGTGGTACTCAAATTTCAGGGAAAAAATAAGAAGTAGGTATCTGTTTGACCACCCTAACCACAATAAAATGATAATTATTTTTTATAAGATTTTAGATATAAGTAGAGGACTCATGCCCCAATGTGATGCATATTTTTTGTAATTTTTTTCCAAGTAAATAATTAATTATGAATTTTTTATTACAACTTTTTTTAAAATATAAAAAATCGTATGTTTGACCACCTTAACTTAGTCAAAACTTCATGAAATTCAATTTTTATCTTTTTAATCCTATAGTATGTGAAGCATAGAATGTGACACATGTTTTGGATTAAAAAATGTGATACCATTTGAAAGATATAGATGTTTTTCAATCAACCTATCAATTAGGATTTTAGTCATAATTTGAATAGAAAATGAATAATAATTACTTATTAAATTCAAAGTAAAGCATAATTTATATCAGTGGAAAGCTGAGAATCTCATTTAAAAACCCTTTTCGTTTTATCAATTTTGGGTAAAAAAATAGTCACCAGCCACATACCCATAATATTGCCACTTTTTGGCCCATCATTATCCTGCACATACCCCACCACAAAAACATCCCAAATCCACCAAAAATTTGACCCCAAAGTCAAAAATGTAGAAATCAGACCGTCGGGGGTCCACGAATGTTCAAAAATAGCCAATGAGGGACAGAGTTCTGGAAGGAGAGTTTTGAATCCCCTGAAACCTAACGAAACCTTCGCAGTTCACTTAGGCACCACAAAAACATCTCAAATCCATAAGAAATTTGTCTCCAAAGTCAAAAATGTAGAAAGAAAATCGTCAGGGGTCCACAAATGTTTCAAAATAGCCAAAGAGGGACAAAGTTCTTGAAGGAAAGTTCTGAAACCCCCAAAACTTAATGAAACCTTGACAAAACCTTGGCAGTTCACTTAGGCACCACAAAAACATCCCAAATCCACCAAAAATTTGTCCCCAAAGTAAAAAATGTAGAAAGCTGACCATAGGGGGTCCACGAATGTTTCAAAACAGCCAAAGAGGGATGGAGTTCCAGAAGGAAAGTTCTAAAACCCTCGAAACCTAACGAAGCCCTAGCAGTTCACTTAGGCAGCACAAAAACATCCCAAATCCACTAGAAATTTGTCCCCAAAGTCAAAAATGTAGAAAGTGAACCGTTGGGGGTCTACAGATGTTTTAAAATAGCCAAAGCGGGATGGAGTTCTGGAAGGAAAGTTATGAAACCCCCAAAACTTAGCGAAACCTTGGCAGTTCACTTAGTCACCACAAAAACATCCCAAATCCACCAAAAATTTGTCCCCAAAGTCAAAAGTGTAGAAAGCGGACTGTTGGGGGTCCTCAGATGTTTCAAAACAACCAAAGAGGGATGGGGTTCTAGAAGGAAAATTCTGAAACCATAGAAACCTAATGAAACCTTGACAAAACCTTGGTAGTTCACTTAGGCACCACAAAAACATCCCAAATCCATTAGAAATTTATCCCCAAAGTCAAAATTTTAGAAAGCGGACCATTGGGGGTCCACGAGTGTTTCAAAACAGCCAAAGAGGGATGAAGTTCTGGAAGGAAAGTTCTGAAACCCCCGAAACCTAACAAAACCTTGACGAAACTTTAGTAGTTCACTTAGGCAATACAAAACATCCCAAATCCACCATAAATTTGTCCTGAAAGTAAAAAATGTAGAAAGCGGATCGTCGAGTGTCCTCAAATGTTTCAAAATAGCCAAAGAGGGATGGAGTTCTAGAAGGAAAGTTTTGAAACACTTGAAACCTAACGAAACCTTGACGAAACCTTGGCAGTTCACTTAGGCACCACAAAAAAATCCTAAATCCACCAAATTTTTTTTCCCCAAAGTAAAAAATGTAGAAAGCAGACCATTGAGGTCCACGGATGTTTCAAAATAGCCAAAGAGGGATGGAGGACTTTGTTTCTCCCCTTGAATACCCCAAGTAGGTGAATTTGGTCAGGGCAATTTGATCGTTTGAAGGCACATGACCAATTTTGGCTTGGAAAATGGGGCATGCAAAACAAGACAGGAGCAAAGCAGCCTATCAAGAGTGAAAAAAATGGGGTCCCTACCTACAACAGGGCGTGTGCAAAACATGCACAAAAAATGGTGACTCGCTGGGGAAATGCTCCAGAGCATTTTGATGGCAAACTAGAATCACGAACCCAAAATCTTTGGTTATGACATTCACGCTAGGGAAAACAAACTAGACGCTCAACCAAAGGATCAAAACCACTAGCCAACCCAACCTTCAGTATGCTAAAAATCTAAGTGTGTGTAGTTGCATTAATTCCCATCCTTTAGTTGCTACAAAAACCCAAGATCCATCAAGTTAAGCTACGTATTTTATTCTAACTCGAAAAGCATTTGGAACATTTCCTCGCTACCAATCAGGCATCCATAGCCTCGAGGAGGTTGTTGTTGTGATTCTCTTGAACATTTATCTACTACTGGCTGGGCGTCGATAGCCTCAATAGAGTTGCTTGGATGCCCCTGAAAAGTCAAATTTTCTCTTTCTTTTAATTTTCAATGTTTTCTTTCTTTCTTTCTTTCTTTTCTCTTTTCAACTCTTTTATTTCAACCCACAAGCATCGAAGCTTGTGCTCAGGGTTGAGAATCATAGTGGTGCTGGAGTAGAATTTAAGATTTTTCACATAGTTAGACTTCACAAAAGGCCCTATAGTGACCATCAGACTAAACCAACAACTTATCCTCTTTGAATCAAACACCCATATCAATTGATGTTACCTTCACCATCCACTCTGAAGACTTGTTTAGAGTTTGACAAAGAAATACGTAGAACAACCCTAGGTGATAAGTATGGTTGTTGTGTGCACAAATGTGCCTAGCTAAAAGCAGAGAGACCCTAAGAAAAGTAGCAATAAAGCAAAAGCAAACAAAAAGCTAACAACCCACATTACACCAACTAACCTTAGGAAAGTGCGAAAGTAGAGTATTTACAGGAAACCTATGCTACTCAAAATGAGCTATGTACAAAAATATTTACAAAGCACTATGTTCAAGCAGGGAAAGTTGTCATTAATGTTCATTGGATTTTGCAATGCATGCACAAGAAAATGGGCGATTGTTGTCATTCTTAACCATGAAAATTTATCTTTATATTCTAAAAATAATAATTCAACGTTGCAGCACTCAAGTTCAATCATGTCATCATGAAAAATCAGTAATTAAGGAGGCTCGCTGAACCCATGGTTAATCCATAGGAAATTTTTCCTTCCTACACTCCCATAATCAAAATGATAAATGCAGCTATGAAAATTAACTGGAGCAAGGAAGGAGAGAACTTGGATGTCATTACGCAAAGGTGGCATTGTTTGGCAGTCGAGAACGAGCACTACGTCATCTATCACTACATCGGTAGCCTCGAGTGGGTGTGGTGGAGGGTGCAACATTTATGTCCTTGGGCTTGCATAAGGTTGGGAGGATGGGGCAACAAACAACTCTTCCAATCTACCAATGGGACCTACAACCCTGGTTTGCAGTTCTTCAAAAATAAATACTTCTCCACATTGATCATCTGCAAACTTGGGATCCACCTATTTATTGTCCTCAAGGGGTAGCATGTTGTCTCATCTCCTTCCCAAAGTATCAACCTCCTTTTTATGATGTTCAATGTCATGGGATAATGACATGCATGCACCTGTCCCATTACAACTCCCTAAATATGAAGGAGGATCTACAATGGTCATGGCGGAAGGACATCTAGTTGCATCTTGTAGTTGGTCAATTTTATCATACTTTTTGGAAGCCATCTAAACACCTCCACCTTTGTCTTCTTCCCTTTGTTGTTCATGCATCTCATTATGAAATTCACTTGTTTCCTCTTGCTCACTATCACTGTAAATGGAGGAGCTGCTCTGCCAATCTGGAAACTCTAGTGCATCAATATTTAGGGGCTCAAGGAATATGTATTCATCGCTACCATCTTCTGGGATGTGCTCTTTCTCAACATGAGCATACTTTCGTAGTACAACTCCCAATGGAAAGAAGTAATAAATTTATGACACCTCATCAAGGGGACCAAAGTCTACTGCACAATTTCTTTCAAAGGGCTTGGAATAAAGCCTATCATTCATGGTGTGCAAATATTCTTCGAGAGGAAATTATTGATGACTAGTGGAAAAAAACTCCTATTTGATCTAATTCATCACTTAGAATTCTAAGACTGTATTGTTGTCCTTCTTCTATTGTTGTCCCAACATCCCATTGAGACCTGCCTTTAGTTGAGCCATCACTCGATTCAGGCTCTTGGTCTTCTACTTTGATCCAAGCAACAAGTAGATGAGGTTGGGCACTTGGCTACTCCACTTGTCCTCTAACTTGTTCAATAGCCTCTTTGCATAGCTCACATGCAAATTCAGAGTGTGATGAATCATGAAGTTTGCACCAATTTGGTAGCAACAACACCTCCAAATCCACTTGACATCTTAGTTTGGACCAATCCTTTACTAATTTGGAGATAAGTTGGTCACATCTTTTTGCTACTAGGTCCTCATCATCACTTGAAAAAGAAGCTTGATAGTAGATAGTCATGGCAAGTGGTTGTTCCCACTCCAATCTTTCATTTTCAGATTTTTGATCATTGTCATTGACGAAGGAGAGGTCTTCTAATCTAATTTCACTTATACCTTCATCGTCATTTTCTGCTGCTCAAAGGTTGTCCACCTTTTCTTCTTCCTGTTCTTTAGCATCTTCGTTTGATGTCCCAGCATTAGCTCATGTCAAATTTCTTAGTTCATCTTCAATATGCTATTCTCTAGATGTTGATAGCTCTTCTACCTCATTAGATGACTTCTCTTCATTGGGAGTTGGCAGCTCCAACTTTTCTGAACAACCCTTGGCTTGAGAAATGATTTTTGTGCATGACGATCAAGTGAATTCAGAGTGGGATGCATTGTGAAATATGCACCAACTAGACATCAATATTTCCTCCAATCTTGGTTCATTTTTGTTGCTCAAATGCTCCTGGATCAACTCCTTGAACACCTTGGCTGCCATGGTTTTCAATTCTTCCTCTAGGTCTGCAAGGGCTAAAGGTTGATAGATTTCCCAAAAGGGAATTTCTCCTTGCAATACCCTTTCAATTTTTCTCAAGAAGGTCAAGCATCCCAATTCGTTGTTCCTACAAGTGCAATAGATCCGACATCTATCCACCAACGTGAATTGCTACAATGGCTTCTACAGTCTCTTGGTCAAATCTGCATGCAACTGAGTGATGTTTATTTGTGTGTGATGCTCCATTTTGACTCAACTTCTTTTCCCTTCAGAATTTTTTATTTTTAGCATTAAAAGAGATCTCCCTATCTCAAATTACTTCTTGAAAGTGCTCTCTTCGATTTCCAACTTTCAGCTTTGTAGCCTCAACATGGCATGCCCTCCTTCTAATGCCAATTCTCATGATGTTTTTTTTATGCACTTCTCAACATAGGTAATGCATAGATCAATGTATCTGACATCTATCTGCCAACATGAATTGCTCCAATGGCTTCTTCAGTCTCTTGGTTGAATCTACATGCAACTGAGTGATGTTGATTTGTGTGTGGTGATCCATTTTGACTTAGCTTCTTTTCCCTTCAGAATTTTTTGATTTTTAGCATTAAAAGATATCTCCCAATCTCAGATTTCTCTTCAAAGTGCTCTCTTCGATTTCAACTTTCAGCTTTGTAGCCTCAACATGGCATGTCATCCTTCTAAAGTTTTGTTGATGTTTTTTTTATGCACTTCTCAACAAGGTAATGCATAGATGCATCACCTCTATTGAAATACAATCTTCCACAATCAAATTACAGAACACTATCCCAAGGTCTCTAATGTTAGGTCTTGACAGTGCTTGGAATATCTCAGTTGACTTATGTGATTTATTGGAGTCACAAGGTGGACTTACAGATGAGTTACAAAGCATGAGAAGTTGGGTTTGCAAATGCAATTTAAAAATATTGGAAGTGAATGAATAGTGGTTGTCCACTCAAAACAGCAAGCTGAAACTAATCAAGTTCATTTGATTTAGCTTCATGGTGATGCTTTGGATCCTACTCTAATCAAGGATTAAAACAAATAGCAAAAGGAGAAGGGTTAAGAAAGTTGTTCTAATCCTAAGCTGCGAATCAATAGTAATAATGGTGGCTGCTATAGTAGACAAACTCCCTAAACTGGGGTTTTCATGGCCAAGAGGAACCTACAGTTGCACAAAACCAATGCAATCTTCTAAGGACTGTAGATTTTGATATTACACACACACACCATGCACATGTAATTAAACTAAGTTGCAACAATGAAGTAAAGAGCTCAGACTAGCTTTGCAAAGTGACTCATCATCAATGAACCACAAAAAGCATGAGCTAGAAATTCATCAAATACTGAAACAACAATTACCATCACCACTTCCATTCAAGAAACTAACACCTACACTAATAGGGAAGTTGAACCATGCATACATAAAGAGAAAAATCAAAAGGAACACCCATAAATCATGCAATGTTGCTTTCTATTGTTGCAGAATGTCTTTACATTAGTTCTCCAACCCTTTACAAATGAGGGGAAAAACCCTATTTATAGTTTTCCAAAACCCAAATGAATGGCTAGGATTAATTCACAATCAGTGGCCCAGATTTGATTTACATTAGGGTTTCACCTAACCCACAATATTCAACAATTAAAAATACATTCCTTGTCTTTTCTCTATTTTGTCATCTAGTGCCTAGGTGTTGTAGCAGTTTTGTCATTTAACTTATTTCCATTTTACTGTAGCAGAAACTACTTGAAACCTGTCTTCTTACTTGATGTGTTTCTAGTGTTCTTCATTGGACCAAACGGGCCCGTCGATGACTGGCATCAATGGATTAGTTGCCCCTGATTCGGGGGACATGTCATCATCATCTAGTGAAAAGTAGGACAACTCCCTCATGCCTTCTTCAAGGCCACACACTTGTGTTTTTCTCATTGACTTCCTTGGCATAGGCCTTCTTCTAACACTAACCGAGTTGGTGGGTGCTAGGGGGAGAGGCAAACATGAAAAAAATGGTGATAGGAGCTATGCACATTCCTTGTTCAACTTTCTCGATGGGTCTCCTAATGGACCCATAGTAGGCTCCTTGAATCCTATGTACATAAAATGTCGTAAGTGCTTTCATAAAAAAATCAAGACAAGCATTAGTCAAATCCTACAACTCCCTATTAGATTCATCCATGCATCATCAAAAGATTATAATATTCATATTTGGAGCTCAATTGGAACATAAATATTAATGTGGTCCCAAGGGGGCAGGTAGCGAATGAGGGACAACAAACCCGAAGGGAAGTTCCTAGACCTCACAAAAGTTAACAAAGTCAAGATTTTTCAATTGTAGTGAACGGGAAAAGGCGAAGGAAGAGTGCTTAGAAAAACTTCCTCAAGATTGGAACCATTTGAAAAAAGTGGAAGCCTTGAAGGGGAAACCTAGAGGGTCACCGCCCTCTTGAAATGGAAATGAGCACACAACAGCCCAGAAGGAAAGTCTTGGATGGTGATGGAGGGGTGGAGTCCCAGAAACAGCCATAGAGGGGGCGGGTTCTGGAGGTCATGTCGCCAGGGCTCCATGGATGTTCAAAACAACCAAAGAGGGGAAAAGTTTTAGAAGGAAAGTTTCTAAACCCCCGAAACCTAATGAAACCTTGACTAAACCTTGGTAGTTCACTTAAGCACCACAAAACATCCCTAATCCACCAGAAATTTGTCCCAAAAGTCAATATTATAGAAAGTGGACTGTCGGGGGTCCTCAGATGTTTCAAAACAGCCAAAGAGGGATGGAGTTCCAGAAGGAAAGTTTTGAAACCCCTGAAACCTAACGAAACCTTGATGAAACCTTGCCAGTTCACTTAGGCACCACAAAAAAATCCGAAATCCACCAAATTTTTTTTCCCCAAAGTCAAAAAGGTAGGAAGCGCACTGTTCAGGGTCCACAGATGTTTCAAAAGAGCCAAAGAGGGATGGAGGACTTTGTTTCTCCCCAGATTTGAATACCCCAAGTAGGTGAATTTGGTTAGGGGGATTTGATCATTTGAAGACACATGACCAATTTGGGCTTGGAAAATGGGACCAAAGTCATCAATTTACGACACCTCATCAAGGGGACCAAAGTCTACTGCATAATTTCTTTCCAAGGGCTCGGCATAAAGCCTATCGTTCATGGTGTGCAAATGTTCTTCGAGAGGAAATTCTTGATGACTGGTGGACAAAATTCCTATTTGATTTAATTCATTGCTTAGAAGTTTGAGACTGTATTGTTTTCCTTCTATTTATGTCCCAACATCCTCTTGAGACTTGCCTTTAGCTGAGCCATCACTTGGTTCAAACTCTTGGTCTTCTACTTTGATCCAGGCAACAAGTAGAGGAGGTAAGGCATTTGGCTACTCCACTTGTCCTCTAACTTGTTCAATAGCCTCTTTGCATAGCTCACATGCAAAATCAGAGTGTGATGAATCATGAAGTCTACACCAATTTGGTAGCAACAACACCTCCAAATCCACTTGACATCTTAGTTTGGACCAATCCTTCACTAATTCAGAGATGAGTTGGTCACATATTTCCACTACTAGGTCCTCATCATCACTTGAAAAAGAAGCTTGATGGTAGACAATTGTGGTGAGTGGTTGTTCCCACTCCAATCTTTCATTTTTAGATTCTCGATCATTGTCATTGACGAAGGAGAGGTCTTCTAATTTGATTTCACTTATACCTTCATCGTCATTTTCTACTGCTCCAAGGTTGTCCACCTTTTCTTCTTCCCATTCTTCAGCATCTTCGTTCGATGTCCCAACATTAGCTCATGTCAAATTTCTTGGTTCATCTTCAATATGCTATTCTCCAGATGTTGATAGCTCTTCTGCCTCATTAGATGACTTCTCTTCATTGGGAGTTGGCTGCTCCAACTTTTCTGAACAACCCTTGGCTTGAGAAATGATGTTTGTGCATGGCGATCAAGTGAATTCAGAGTGGGGTGCATTGTGAAATCTGCACCAACTAGACATCAATATTTCCTCCAATCTTGGTTCATTTTTGTTGCTCAAATGGTCCTGGGTCAACTCCTTGAACACCATGGTTGCCATGGTTTTCAATTCTTCCTCTGGGTCTGCAATTACTAAAGGCTGATAGATTTCCCAAAAGGGAATTTCTCCCTGCAATACCCTTGCGATTTTTCTCAAGAAGGTCAAACATCCCAATTTGTTGTGCCTACAAGTGCAATAGATCCAACATCTATCCACCAACGTGAATTGCTGAAATGGCTTCTACAGTCTCTTGGTCAAATTTGCATGCAACTGAGTGATGTTCATTTGTGTGTGCTACTCCATTTTGACTCAGCTTCTTTTCCCTTTAGAATTTTTGCTTTTTAGCATCAAAAGAGATCTCCCTATCTCAAATTACTTCTTGAAAGTGCTCTCTTTGATTTCTAACTTTCAGCTTTGTAGCCTCAACATGGCATGCCCTCCTTCTAATGCCAGTTCTGATGATGTGTTTTTTATGCACTTCTCAACACACGTAATACATAGATCAATGTATCTGACATCTATCTGCCAACATGAATTGCTGCAATGGCTTCTTCAGTCTCTTGGTCGAATCTACATGCAACTGAGTGATGTTGATTTGTGTGTGCTGGTCCATTTTGACTTAGCTTCTTTTCCCTTCAGAATTTTTTTATTTTTAGCATTAAAAGAGATCTCCCAATCTCATATTTCTTCTTGAAAGTTCTCTCTTTGATTTCAACTTTCATCTTTTTAGCCTCAACATGGCATGCCCTCCTTCTAACTCCAATTCTGTTGATGTGTTTTTTATGCACTTCTCAACACAAGAAAGACAATCTTACACAATCAAATTGCAGAACACTATCCCAAGGTCTCTAATGTTAGGTCTTGATAGTTCTTGGAATATCTCAGTTGATTTATGTGATTTTCTAGAATCACAAGGCAAAATTACAGATGAGTTACAAAGAATGGGATGTTGGGTTTGCAAATGCAATTTCAAAGTGCTGGAAGTGAATGAATAGTGGTTTTCCACTCAAAATAGCAAGTTGAAACTCATCAACTTCATCTTATTTAGCTTCATGGTGATGCTTTGGATCCTACTCTAACCAAGATTAAAAAAATAGCAAAAGGAGAAGGGTTAAGAAAGTTGTTCTAATCCTAAGCTATGAATGAATAGTAATAATGGTGGCTGCTACAGTAGACAAACTCCCTAAACTGGGTTTTTCTTGGCCAAGAAGAACCTACAGTTGCACAAAACCAATGCAATATTTTAAGGACTGTAGATTTTGATATTACACACACACACATCATGCACATGTAATTGAACTAATGTGCAACAATGAAGTAAAGAGCTCAGACTAGCTTTGCAAAGTGACTCATCATCAATGAACCACAAAAAGAATGAGCTAGAAATTCATCAAATACTGAAACAACAATTACCATCACCACTTCCATTCAATAAACTAACAACTACACTAATAGGGAAGTTGAACCATGCATACATAAAGAGAAAACTCAGAAGGAACACCCATAAATCATGCAATGCTACTTTCTATTGTTGTAGAATATCTTTACATCAATTCTCCAACCCTTTACAAATGAGGGGGAAACCCTATTTATAGTTTTCCAAAGCCCAAATGAATGACTAGGATTAATTCACAATCAGTGGCCCAGGTTTGATTTACATTAGCGTTCCACCTACCCCACAATATTCAACAATTAAAAATACATTCCTTGTATTTTCTCTATTTTGTCATCTAGTGCCCAGGTGCTGTAGTAGTTTTGTCATTTAACTTATTTCCCTTTTACTGTAGCAGAAACTGTCTGAAACCTACTTTTTTACTTGATGTGTTTGTAGTGTTCTTCATTGGATCAAACGGGCCCGTCGACGACTGATATCAATGAATTAGTTGCCCCTGATTCGGGGGACATGTCATCATCATCTGGTGAAAAGTAGGAGAGCTCCCTCATGCCTTCTTCAAGGCCACCCGCTTGTGTTTTTGTCATTGACTTCCTTGGCATAGGCCTTCTTCTAACACTAACCCAATTGGTGGGTGCTAGGGGGAGAGGCAAACATGAAAAAAATGGTGACAAGAGCTATGCACATTCCTTGTTCATCTTTCTCGATGGGTCTCCTAATAGACCTATAGTAGGCTCCTTGAATCCTACATACATGAAATGTCGTAAGTGCTTTCATAAACAAATCAAGACAAGCATTACTCAAATCCTACAACTCCTTATTGCATTCATCCATGCATCATCAAAAGATCATAATATTCATATTTGGAGCTCAATTGGAACATAAACATTAATGCGGGCCCAAGGGGGCAGGCAGCAAATGAGGGACAACAAACCAGAAGGGAAGTTCCTAAACGTGACAAAAGTTAGCAAAGCCAAGATTTTTCAATTGTAGTGCATGGGAAAAGGGGAAGGAAGAGTGCTTAGAAAAACTTCCTCAAGATTGGACCCATTTGAAAAAAGCAGAAGCCTTGAAGGGGAAACCTAGACGGTCACCGCCCTCTTGAAAATGAAATGGGCACACAACGGCCCATAAGGAAAGTCCTAGATGATGATGAAGGGGTGGAGTCCCAGAAACAGCCACAAAGGGGCTGGGTTCTGGAGGCTGGGTCTTCGGGGCTCCACAGATGTTCAAAACAGGCAAAGAGGGACAGAGTTTCAAAACGAAAGTTCTAAAACCCCCAAAACCTAACGAAACCTTGGAAATTCACTTAGGCATCACAAAAGCATGCCAAATCCACCAAAATTTTTTCCCCAAAGTTAAAATTATAGAAAGTGGATCGTTGGGTGTCCTCAGATGTTTCAAAACAGCCAAAGAGGGATAGAGTTCTGGAAGGAAAGTTCTAAAACCCCTGAAACCTAACGAAACCTTGATGAAACCTTGGTAGTTCACTTAGGCACCACAAAAACATCCCAAATCCACTAGAATTTTTTTCCCCAAAGTAAAAAAGGTAGAAAGTGCTCTGTTGAGGGTCCACAGATGTTTCAAAACAACCAAAGAGGGACGAAGGACTTTGTTTCTCCCTAGATTTGAATACCCCAAGTAGGTGAATTTGGTCAGGGGGATTTGATCATTTGAAGACACATGACCAATTTGGGCTTGGAAAATGGGGCACACAAAACAAGATAGGAGGAAAGCAGCTTGTCGAGAGCAAAAAAGAGGGGGTCCCTACCTATGGTGGGGCATGTGTGTAAAACATGAACAACATCTCCCTTGTCCAAAATTCCTTTGTCCAGATCTGAAACTTTTTCCTTCTTCATAGCCAAGACCTTTCTTGTACTCATTTACCATAGTAAGTTCATTTCTTAGATCATCAACTTATTTTTCAAGTATTTCCTCATTATTTTTAGGATTTTCCAATTCATTGTTCAGTTAGCTAGATTGTTTAGAATTTTATTTCCAAGATTGGGAAATGTTTTCTTCTTTTTTCTTTCTATCTTCAATTTCCTTGGTCATTTTCATCATGATGGATTTCATCTCACGCTTCAGGGAAACATTTTCTTTGGAAAAAATTTCACATTCTTCTATTTTCTCCTTCAAGGCATGACTTAGTTTCACATCTTCCATGCTTCTATTCTTCAGCTTAAGTTGATCACACAATTCCTTTCTTTCTCCCTTGATTCATTTTCTTTCAATGACTGAATGATTTTTTTGCATTCTCAAGATTTTCCTGCAGTTCCTATTTCTCAAATTTTGACTAGGCAAGATCATCCAGGGCCACCAAAAGTTGTTCTTGAATACTGATTGTATCCATTGAAAAAACTTTCCATGATCTCCCCAAGCTATTAGACTTATCTTGAGGAATTAGCTCTAATAGCAATTGTTGGAAACAAGCAACACTAAGAGGGAGGGGGCGAATCAGTGTTTTGCAAAAAATAGATTTATTATTTTGATCTTTAACCCACTTAAAACATTCAACCAAGAAAAATATGTAAGAGTAGAAAGCTAACAACAACAACACCATAACAAAAGGATTTTTACGTGGAAACCTAGTTAGGGGAAAAACCACGGTGCATGGCCAATCCACAATAGGATTTGAGTATACTCAAAAAGAGGTTTGCAATAAGAGAATGCACTTAGATTCAGGTTCACTACCTAGAGATCACTGCTGAAAATAGAAAGGAACATTTCCTTAGAAAGATTTGAATTAGATCCAAGTGAATGAACTAAGACAATAACATCCACAAATGCTTGATTAAAATTTCAGTTAGGCTGAATAGTCGATTTTTTGTTCTTCTGACTAATTTTACACTTTTGCTCTATGGTGCTCTAAATCGCACCACAAAATATTTAATGCACAAGTGAAACTATGCATAAATCACTCAATCACCCTTCTAATATTTGCAACACACATCAAAAAACCTTCTACATACTCAAAATGATATAATTGAACATTTATATATATCCACGACTATGAATTTAATTGTAACCTATCAGCTTCAATAAAACTTAAGAATATTTACAACTGTTGGTTCAAATCATGAATAATATTCAATGTGCACCCACAAAGGCTAGTCATAACTTAGCTTATACCCAAATCAAGATGATTAAACACAAAAAAATTGAATAGACACTCCTCGAATATCCGCAACACTTAAAATCATCTGGGTCGGCCACAAAATACTAATGAACACAAAGATATCCAACCAGACCCCCAAACTTGCATACAACTTGATAAGAGGCGCTGATAGTTTTATAAAACACAATAGATACATTGATTAACCTCCCATAAGATCCACAACTCAAAATAACAACAAAAAATCTGCATGAGAATCGAAGAACACAAAACTGTTGGATGCTTTGTTCTTCTTGGTTGTCCTCAATTTGTTTGTCGATGGAAGTAAATGATGACATGTGGATCCAATCACTGACTAGGGTTTCCATCAATGAAAACACCAAATTATATTTATAGTGTCTCTTTCCAACAAGAATATTCCTAACTATGATGTCTAAATGAAATAAATTGAAAGAGAAATGATTTATTGATGTTATACCAAAGAAACACAAAGTGCTAGTGTACCATAGAAAAATTAATCATTGACATTTCCATGGTATTTTAGGTCTTTCTCCTCTAATTCTTGATCTATTTTTCTTTGATTTAATGTTGAAATGTAACTTATGCATTCACATTAGGTTCTAAATATTCAAATTATGATGCCTTGTGAAAGTGTTATGAAGTGTTGTAACACATTTCTACACTCTTCTAGACTCTTCTCATTATAATTCATCTACAAATCACCTTTTTATCCCTTATCAAGTCCTATTTTAAATTGTTTGAAATTATTGTAATAGGATTTCATGATTTTCTAGGCTTGTTATCACTATTTACACCTTTCTTATGCTTTATTTGACCCCTTTATGCAATCATAGTATGTAATTAAGTGTATTTTTGAATGTAAACCTGAAAAAAAACATTAAATCCAACTTAATTCTCGACACCCACTTACAAGCCTAGAGTGGGACACATTTTCCATGGGTGGAAAATGAGTCCCTCCTGGCTCAAAATTCAAAATTATTCAAATTTTCTTTCGGGTTTTTATTCAAAAAGACCTTATGTCATCCTATGATGTGGTATTATTGGGTTATTTGAGAATAAGTGTGTATAAATAAGTGTGTTTCCATCCATTTCAACCCCCATTCATCTCATTTTCTCATACACCATCAAATGGCATCTTGCATTCAATCCATCAAAGCATCATTCAATCAAGCAATTGTAAAGTATCTTGGAGCAACCATTGACATATCTTCAAACTTCTACAATAAGGTTTTTGGTGAGTTTAGGACATTTGCATGTTGTTTATTCATCATTCCTTTCTCATTTCATTTCATTTCTTTATTAAGGGTTTGATTACCAAAGTTGGATTTGACCAAGGAAAATCCCTATACTCTAACTCTTAACCATTTTTCCCCTTTTACATGTGTGTTTGCAGAATTTATATGTAGATTTGTCAAGCAAATAGGTGTTGAAAGGTGGTCAAAAAGTTTTCAAAGTGTTTCAAGTCAACTAAACCCTAATTCAAGCTTGGAGACAACCTACAATCCATTTTATGTAGATTTGACTCCATCAACATGATAAGAAGACAAGTGTAGATGTGGACCTACAAAATTGACTCTTAAATTTATAAATTTTTTTGGAGGACTATTTCACCATCAGTGGTGAATGAGTCCCACCTAAAGGATGAATTTTTTAATTTTATTAGAATCTAGTTCCTGATAGTTGGAAAGGAGTTTCAAGTGGTTTTACCAGTTGGAGGACTAATTCGCCATCAGTGGTGAAATATGACCCATACTATAATTATGTTTCTATAAGTGTTGATGGTTTGGCTCAAATTCCTTAAGTTAGCATGGATATTTCAAGCATGTTGCACACCATTGAAACTAGTGAGTGTGCTGGGGTGTCAAATAATGGGAACACCATTGATGAAGATGAAATTGAGGATCATAGCATAGTACACACATCATCATTCATGGCTAAGTTTCCAAATATACGTCGTGAGCTAGAAATTATTAAGCAAGCACTAGAGCTTGAGGACAACACAAATAGCACTATAGATTGGCCTGAAATTAACTCCTCACCAATAAATGAATACAATACTGAAGGATTACTTGATATGGTATTTCCAACCCTCTTCCCCAATGGGGTTGCACTACAAATGCAACTATCGATTAGGGAATTTTGAATGCACAAGTATGCAATACACTTGATAAGGTTCCATGACCAGAGGTTTGGAAGGCATCCAAGGTTTTGATATTTTATGTTCAATCTAATGTTATGACATCATAGCGAAGGGCTTATAGCAATTTCATTAAAAAAAATGTAGAAGAAAACATCCCAACAACTATTGAAAGCCTTCGAGCACACTTGAAAAGCTTCCCTGACACACAATTAGCTAAAGAACTCATGCACTTTGGCTTTTCAATGCAAGGCACAAGACCATATTGGAACAAGTGCCATTATGAGCTAACAAATATGATCAACCAAATAGGGTCTCCCACTTTATTTTTCACATTGAGTGCAGTAGACACAAAGTGGTTTAACCTACAACGATTGCTTTCAATTTACACAATAGTGGAAATGCAAACAAATAAAAAACATTTGGACAATGTAATCAATAACCCCCACACCACATCATTATATCTCCACCAACAATTTACAATCTTTCGTGAAAAGGTCATCCAAAAGCTTCTTGGTATAAAAGATTATTGGTATAGATATGAATGGTAGCATCGAGGAACTATACATGTGAATGGATTCCTTTGGCTTGAAAATACACCAGACATGGATAAACTTGATTGGGAGAACAAAAAAGAAGTTGAACAGGAAAGGAAATTCTTCGACAAGTATGTAAGTGCTTGGAACCCTCATCTTACTTCACATAGAAACAACTAGGTCTACCATCCCCAACACGATGACCCATTCTTGCTAAACATAGCTCAAATATTATCTATAGATCCCTCTCATGACTATGAGGAGATAATCAATTGTGTCCAGAGGCACACAAAATGTAGAGAGGGGACGTGCTTGCACAAAAAGGGGAAACAACTACAATGTCGATAGAAAGCTCCATGGACAGAACAAACTATATCTACCTTATCATGTGACGATAATGGGAAAAAAGAATATGGACTGACAAGGAATGATGATACACAATCCGTAAATGCTTTTGATATGGAAAGCCAACATAGATTGCCAACCAGTTATCTCACAAGCACTTGTACTAAAATACATTCCCAAGTATGTGTCAAAAGTAGAGAGAAAATTAGAGTCTTGTATTGATATGTTATAAATAATATCTCCATGCCAGAGAACACATGACCTAGCTATCACAGCATTTCAAAAATTCATGACGGAGCTTGTTGCAGAGCATGATATAGGAGCACAAGAAACATGTCATATGCTTCAAAAAAAATTGCTTGTTGTTTGCAATCAAGCATTCACATCTTTGAATGTTGGCCAAAAATTCTTCCAATGAATAACAAGACAACCAAATGAAATACACCTCCATACGAGCTACCTACATTCCTACATTAATCAGCCTCAAGAAATGGAAACAATAACACTACTCGAATCTGCAAGATCTTTCTCCTATTCTGCAAGGTACAAAGGATGCAAATGGAAAGAGAGAGCTAGAAGCGATGGTTAATGTTTTCCCAAAGTTCTATACCATCCCAAAGGAGGACTTAGACAACTTTGAAACTTTTTGCTATAGCGAGCTACTATTATACAAACATTTTTGAAGCATAGAAAGCGAGGTAGGACTTACTAAGGATACAATAATTGAAAATTGGAAGAAAATGTACGCAACCAAATATGATGTATGGCATGTTAATCGCACAATTAAAATAGAAGCAACCACTGAAGAAGAAGATGAGATCAATACAGAGATGGACACAAGGGACACAATAGAACTTAATGAATGGGAATTTTTTTCACAAATGGCTCCCTCAAACAATGTCAGCCTGAATGAGCTTGAGATGCTTGGTAGGAATGAGTTTGACAACAACAATAGATGGGATCAACTACTAGTACCCCAAGATCTTCATGAAATTTCCATCCACTTCATATCCATGAAAAATGCATGTAGCCAAGAAGAAACTATGGTAAGAAAATTGGATGTGCCAGACTATACACTATCGTCGCAACAAAAACTAGCACTCACAATTATCATTGACCATAGTGAATGCTCCTCAGAAAAACTATTACACATGATTTTTCAAGGAACAACAGGTATAGGAAAATCGTACCTAATTTCCTGCATAAGAAAAGCACTCACAAGAAAGAGCCCACAACAAAAAATCCAACTACTCACATTAGCTCCTACAGGGGTGGCTGCATTTAATATTCATGCATCAACTATACATTCAATGCTCTAGATCCCTATTAAAGACATGGACCCACTACAAGGATAGATATTAACAACATTTCAAGAAGCTATGAAATATATAAGATATATTTTGATTGATGAGATGAACTTCATAGGTCCAAAGTTGCTACTAAAAATAGACACAAGGCTACGTGAGGCTTTCCAACACTGATAGCATCTACACTTTGGTGGAGTGTCTATAATATTGATCGGTGACATCACCCAACTACCACCTGTGATGGAAAAACCTATGTACACAACACACTCAACTGCAAAAACATTGTGGAACCAATTTACAATTGTTGTCACCTTATAAATAGTCTTTCATCATCAAGATGAGACTCCAGCACAAAAAAAATTCTGTCAACTATTGCAAAGCATACGGAATGCAAAAGCAAAAGAAGGAGATTGGCAACTTTTAATGACACGCACAGACAAGCAGCTCATGCCAAGAGAAAAATAAGATTTTTATAGTTCAATGCACTTGTTTGCTACCAATGATTTAGTTAGACTACACAAAAGAAGAATGTTAAAATCATTGAACCGTCCAATTGCAATCAGTGTTGTGACAAGCACCATGCATGGAATAGATAGTGCAACTGATGATGAATAGCTTGAAAAAGAAGTATTGCTTTGTAAAGGGCAACACATCATGCTCACATCCAACATATGGACACAAGTAGGACTAGTGAATGGATCTCTTAGTGAAGTTGTTGAAATCATTTATAGCCTTGGTTCCAAACCACCAGATGTTCCCATGTATGTTGTAACAAAGTTCGATACCTACAGTGGACCACCATGGAATAAGCATGACCCCATACCAATCATACCTGTTTCCTTGGGAAATATAAGGTAGATACCACTCATGATGGTTTGGGCTATTACCATACACAAAGCTCAAGGACTAACACTGCAAAAATAAATAATTGATATTGGTAAAATAGATAGGTAGGGACTAACATTTATAGCCATATCTAGAGTTAAATCGTTAAATGATCTTCACATTCAACCACCATTCTCTTTTGAAAGATACTCCAAAATGAAAACCAATCCATTTACAGTCATAAGGAAGCGAGAGGAGGCCCACTTACAACAACTATGTCTCTCCTAAAACAAGGTATGTAACTCTCATTCCTATCTATTTGATATCTCTCCCCAATTCCCATGGTGCATCACGTACAAATCATTACACAATGAAAACTTCAAAGCTTAAAATTGGTTCTACATCTTGACTGCATAAAATCCTATTCTATGCACCTAACCACCCCATTTCTTTCATTGTACAGGTCTTGAAGACAAATCACATAGACCACATAAGCTCCTCACCAAAAGAAAATTGCACCGCTTCTACATGTTCATAATATAATACCAAAGTATATCAGCCTATCGGTCTAACCATTGCACCTCATTGGGGTGCAAGTGCTAGTTAAGCTTTCTTAGGTTTATAAAAATAGAGTATTAATGTGAGTGGATTTATGTTGTATCATCTTTCTTGGGAGTTATAACTTCCTATTTTTGAATAATTTTTGTGTACACTCAATATAGGTTATATTGCCACCTCCTCCATCTCACATAATCAATGTATAATCACTCTCCTATTTTGTATTTTAAATTGAATGTCACTCATGAGTTTTAACTTCTTTTAATACTATTTTTCCTTTTGTATAATTCAAATCTCTCTTTGGATTCTACTTGAAATGGTATTTTAATCATTGATAATTCGATGGTTTTGCAGTTTTTATTTCTTATCATAGTTTCCATGTTTTCATTTGATTATAAATTTTGGTATATGTTTTATCTATATGATCTTATTGTACTTATTTTAAATTTCTCATTCTTTATTCTTCCATCCATATAATATCACATTAGGAAAGGTTCATTTTAACCATTCTCTAATAACATTGTGCAATACCTTAACTAAGTAGCCCAAAAATAGGCATATAATAAAATTAACACTAATTTAGTAAATTTTAGGATAAATCGTCACTTGATTATTGGTCAAATAATTCATACATATCATATCATAGGAGGATCCTTGGCTAAATTACTATGCTAATGTGAAGCCCTTCACCCATCTACCTAAACTTTCATAATTTACTTAATGTAGGATTTTATCAATGAGAACTTAGTCACAAGATCATATGAATTGGGAGGGTTTCATAGTATTTGATATGTATAATACCTATAGGACTTCCATGCATATAAAAATGATTGGATATAGTTGACTTAGTTTTATCCCTACATACACAATAAAACTTTAGCTATTTTGGAAAAAAGAAAATCATAATATATAAGTATAGGATGCCATAAGGGTACTACATAATTTGGTTTGAGAAAACCATCTCCAATCAAAGGAGGTTCAATCCTAGGGGTTTCATTGGATATGCAATATCATATCACATGACTTATAATGATGTATTTAATATTTGTGAAAATAAGAAAGATACGTTTCTAGGAGTTAGTGGTAGAGAATGTAGTTATATATTAATGATTTTTCCTTTTAGGTATTAGAGCTAAGAGTGTGGAATGGGTTAATTTTGGGTCTAAGGGATATAATTTAAGCAAAATTTATACATTTCTATCTCCTTACAATTGAATTTTATGAGGAAAAAAGAGGAATATTTATGTTAGTTATGTAAGGATTGATATAGATTTGTTAAGTCTCAAAAAGTTGAAATGATGAAGGTTTTTATACACCATCTAGGAGGTAGAATTTTTATTCTAAAAGAATTAATTCATGGTCTATACTTTTTAATAAGCAACGATATAAGGTAAGTAGATAATGACTCTCCTTATTGACATTTTCACTTTAGGGTCTCATACATCAAATAAATACCTCACATAGAAATATTATAACTTTTTATTAACCTGTAATGTAGGAAAAAGGGGTCTAGAGTCCAAACCACACCACCTCTTATATCACGATGGAGAGGGAACTAAAGTCAATCTCAAACACCCAATTGGCTACTAACCTCAATGGAAGAGACATAATTTTGGATCAAGATTTTAGTCCTTTTGAAATGTGTATGGATGATTTGATTTTATGTTTATTAAATGATCTCAATTTGATATTATAAATATGTGTACCATAGAAAAAGGAAACTTTCCTGATTTGGGGAATAATTGATGATAAATTGGACTTAATGAGGCCTTGATTTAGTGTTGTGAGGTGTTTTTCACAGCCACACTAGGTCTTGGACCCTTTGAAATGCATTTGACAATGTCTTGTAAAGGTGTTGTAAAGTGTTGTAATAGACTTTCACACTTTTCTAGACTTAATGAACCCATATTCCCTTGATCCAACATTATAAATGTATTTAATTACATCTACACATCAATCTAGAAGGTTTTTTAATTAAACCTAATGTTATTCTAGTGTTGTAATGTTTCCCACACATTCACATTGGTTCTTGTGCCTTCCTAGGCTATGTGGACCTCATTTTAGTGTTGTAAAGTGTATTTAATTTCACACTTTCACATTGAATTATGTGTCACAAGGCCTAATTGACCTTTACATCATCACTGATAGGTCCCTATTACCCCATATTATGCATCCCAAGGAAATATTTAATGAAATAACTGACAAAGTAACCATATAAACCTTATTTCCTTATTTCCTAGCAACCTAGCTTGTAAATGGGCCCAACTAGGACTAATTTACCACCTTTAATGAGGTCTTGAACTAAGTGTTTGAGATGCTTACATTGTTTAGTGTCATACCCATTTTGGAGATGAAATAAGGTTTTTTGTTCCCAACCTACAACAATGAATATTAACACCTCTAATATTTACCCTGAAAAAACTTAAACCAATTGACGATAACCTACAACTCAAAACTTTTAGTCATGATGACTTTGACTTGTTAGATGAGCCCCTCCATGACTTCATGTCACTCAATTCATCCACTAAGATTTGTTGTGAGAAATCTAAAACTAAGGACGTTAATGCGATTCAACCCAAACTCATCCTTTATGGTCCACCTAAGCATAATGTTTCATACCAACCAAGTTACAATGACATTGCTCATGTATTTGATAAAGTATACACAATTGAAGCCAATCCCAAACCTAAAAATTTTATGAAACAACAAGTAAGAGGATGTGATGCTATAGAAAAAAGTATGCATTCCCCTCTAGAGCCTAAAACACAAGCACCAAATCATGGTCTTGTTAATTTTCCTTTCATAGAAATCAACCACACCAACCTTGTGTTCCATTCGCTCAACTTAGTTCTACCAAATCACCCTATGTTGGTAATGGGGGATATATAACTCCCATCCCTCATGAAGGAATGCCACAGAACATTAAAAATGATTTGTGTTATTGTAAAGAAACCACTCCTCATAAACACACAACCCCTTCATTTAACTTGGAAGATTCTTATGGTATTAGTTACAATCATCCTCCTCCACATGGATTCAATGATCACATGAACCAAACTGACATATCATACTCTTTCAAGAAAGATCTAGGGGTATCTCCCTTATCTCCAAAGACTTTGCACAACAATAACATTCAACCTCTCAAGGATTTTGGTACTCTTCATTGTGAGGAAGCACCTAATTCCTCTACTTGATACTTATTTTCATTCTATTTGGCTCACCTTTGTCCTGTACTAAGTGGGGGAAAGGGGTATGATAGGCTTGTCCTCATATGTCACTTGTCGTTGTCTCTTTTGACTCGTCGTTAACCTTTCATGAACATATAAGAGAAAGCTTCGGATGTGGACAACATGTCTTAATTTGACTCGCATGTGATATACACCCTTTCTTCATGGTGTAGCTTATCAAAAACATATGAATTGGCATAGGTATTTTTGAATAAGCTCTTCTACTCTCTTATAATTTAAAGTAATTTCTCATAGTAATGGTGTTAGAGAATTCTTTAAAGTGGGAGGAATACATAGGAAACATCTTTTTGCAAATTTCACAGTGTGATTTACTTTTTCTTGTGGTGTGTCCTCTTCTTCGTAGTGTCATTGGGTTTGATGTCTTTGAAGAATGTATGATCAACTGAAGTGGCCTGATGTGAATGAGGCATCCCATGGATAATGATTTGACACCCTGACTTGTCCTCTCTTAGAGACATTAGGCACAATGCTCCCTTTTGATACACTTGGGAGTAGTCATATGATTTTTAGTGGAATCCTTATTACCTTTTATAGAGAGTAATTATATTTATCTATGAAATTTATAAGGATGTATAATGATTCATCTTTTAGGGCACATATTAATCCTTCATTTCCTTCTTTTCTCTTAAAGGGGTCATTTTCTCTCTTTATTTTGGGGACATGTTCTCTCTTGGGTTATTCTCTTTTAGGAAGTTTCTATGTACATGGTTATTTCGTTTAGCTTCATTTTTCAAGATCCATTTTTTCATCTATTTAAGTTGTACTTAAGTGAGATGTTAGTATATGTTTTTTGTAGTGTGCAATTTTTATTTTTCTATTATCTATGCTTTCCTACACTTTTAATTAAGATTTCTTAGGTTTATATAAAGAGAGTATTAATGTTAGTGGATTTATGTTGTATCATATTTCTTGGGAGTTATAACTTCTTATTTTTGAATATTTTTTGTGTACATTCAATATAGGTTATATTGCCACCTCCTCCATCTCACATAATCAATGTATAATCACTCTCCTATTTTGTATTTTAAATTTGAATGCCACTCATGATTTTTAACTCTATTAATATTATTTTTCCTTTTTTATGATTTAAATCTCTCTTTGGATTCTACTTGTAATGGTATTTTAATCATTGATAATTTGATGGTTTTATAGTTTTTAATCATTTAAATCATATCGTAGGAGGATCCTTGGCTAAAATACTATGCTAATGTGAAGCCCTTCACCCATGTACTTAAAATTTCATTTACCTAATGTAGGATTTTATCAATGACAACTTAGTCACAAGTTCATATGAATTGGGAGGGATTCATGGTATTTTATATGTATAATACCTATAGGACTGTTGTGCATATAAAAATGATTGGATATAGCTAACTTAGTTTTATCCCCACATGCAAAATGAAACTTTAGCTATTTTCAAAAAAAGAAAAACATAATATACAAGTATAGTATGGCATAAGGGTACTACATAATTTGGTTTGAGAAAACCATCTCCAATCAAAGGAGGTTCAATACTAGGGGTGCCATTGGATATGTAATATTATATTACATGACTTGTAATGATGGATGTAACATTTGTGGAAATAAGAAAGATACACTTCTAAGTGTTAGTGGTAGAGAATGTAGTTATATATTAATGATTTTTCCTTTTAGGTATTAGAGCTAAGAGTGTGGAATGGGTTAATTTTGGGTCTAAGGCATATAATTTAAGTAAAATTTATACATTTCTATTTCCTTACAATTGAATTTTATGAGGACAAAAAGAGGAATATTTATGTTAGTTATGTAAGGATTGGTATAGATTTGTTAAGTCTCAAAAAGTTGAAATGATGAAGGTTTTTATACACCATCCAAGAGGTAGAAGTTTGATTCTGAAAGAAGTAATTCACCTATAATTTTTAATAAGCTAAGAAATAATGAATGTAGATAATGACTCTCCTTATTGACATATTCACTTTAGGGTCTCATATGTCAAATACATGCCTCACATAGAAATATTATAACTTTTTATTAGCCTGTAATGTAGGAAAAAGGGGTGTAGAGTCTAGACCACACCACCTCTTATATCACAATGGAGAGGGGACTAAAACCAATCTCAAACACCCACTTGGATACTAACCAAGCAATAAAAGATACATAATTGTGGATCAAGATTTTAGTCCTTTTGAAATGTGTATGGATGATTTGATTTGATGTTTATTAAATGATCTCAATTTTATAATGTAAATATGTGTACCATAGAATAAAGGAAACTTGCTTGATTTGGGGAATAATTGATGATAAATTGGACTTAATGAGGCCTTGATTTAGTGTTGTGAGGTAGTTTTCATATCCACACTAGGTCTTGGACCCTTTCAAATTCATTTAAAAATTTCCTATAAAGGTGTTGTAAAGTGTTGTAAGAGACTTTCACGCTTTTATAGACTTAATAAACCCATCTTCCCTTAATCCAACATTATTAAATGTATTTAATTGCATCTTCACATCAATCTAGAAGTCTTTTGAATTAAACTTAATGTTATTCTAGTGTTGTAATGTTTCCCACACATTCACATTGGTTCTTGTGCCTTCCTAGGCTATGTGGACCTCATTTTAGTGTTGTAAAGTGTATTTAATCACACTTTCACATTGAATTTTGTGTCCCAAGCCCTAATTGACGTTTACATCATCATTAATAGGCCCCTATTAACAATCTTAGAGCCCATAAACAAATCTTTATAAATTTTTGAAGGTGATGCATGTAGTGGACATAACTAGGCATGGTATCTAATTTCTCCAAAAATCAATGGCAACAGACATACTTAGGTTGTTCCATGATAGATATTTATTGCCCTTTCTTGTTTACTCAATATAATCTAGTGAAAAAATGTGTTATTTTCAATGGAAAAAAATTGAAGCAATCATAGGCATACTTACCCTGCTAAATATCTTCTCCAAGTGCATGCTCACCAAGTGATACTTTCCATTTCCAGGTTTTCTTCTGTCTAAGAAACTTTCAGAGGTGTTGGAAGATTATGATACAAAGGAGAGCAGTTGATGTCTCTCTTCAAGTGCACCAAATTTCTACACGAGGTTTGATTTGGATGACTCTCTACATGTTCCTCCAGTTGAGGTATAGTGACTTCATTAAAGTTAATTTCTCATTGGAACAAGACAAAGAAATCACACCAATTTACTAAGTTGAATAAGAACCTACAACATATTATGTTGTTAAAGTATTATTGAGCTATCTACAATATAATTTTTTTAAAAATATTTGTAACATTTAGAGTCATAACACTTCTACAATACATACATACCAAATGAACAATGCTTTTGAGTACATCTTCAGGAACTATAGCAAGTGCTAGGGGCAATACAAAGCTAATGCTCATAAAAATTGAGCTACCCACCCATTTGCAATTGGGATTGTGAGCTTTTTTTATTCCAAAGGGTTCCAGGATTGTTCTTTTGATATCCCTTCTCAAGCTGCATTCTTTTTCCTCATTAGTATTAGCAGGGATACATGAAGAAGCACACAAAGTAGCACTCTAAATAGAAGGCCTTTAATTCAATGGCATTAACGAACACTGCCAAATTGAAATAAACAAAACCTTTAAAAGAAAACCTCATACTAATAATATCATTTTAGTTTTTTTTAGTTGTTTAAAATGAACTTTAATTCTTCAAAAGTTTAGAGTAATCCTGAAACACTCAATATATTAAGGATGAAGATTGTAGTTTAAATATTGTACCAGGTTTAAGCAATGCCATTTAGATAATTTTATGTAGATGGGATGGATATGATGTAGTAAATATAGAAAAGTCTATAATTTTAATGTATTCTTTATAATTTTGTATGTCATTGAGCCTTTTACATTTCCATGAGGTTCTCATGAATACTATGTTTCATTAATTTTTTTAAAAGCTTTTGGATTTTACCGTATAAGAATTTTTTTTATTATCATTGAATATTGTGTTTCTTGCTTTCAAATATCTTTCTAAACTACTTCTTCAAGGTTAGATAATATTGTACATCTTCTAGCTTCAAACGTCTTTTAGATTGAAACCATTTCTTGTATGTTTTGTAAAAGTTAAAGAGAACTTGTGTATATGTCTTTGTACCATGTATCTCCATATCAAAGTATAAATAAATTTTTAAATAAAAAGCTCAAATGATAATTTATATCTTTGTCCTATAATATATGGATAAGATATCAATCTTAGGAGATGTTTAAATATATTATATGAAGCATCTTCAATAAAGAGTGGTTGAGTTAGAATCTTGCAAGAAATATTAGATAGAAGGTGAATGTATTGGGCCTTGAAACAAAGTTGAGAAATGTAAGGATAAAGATCATGGAAGAATGGATAAGATAAAGTTTTGTATTATAGAAGAACCTACTTCTTCAACAATTATTAGAGTAGTTGATGCATTTTGAGAAGATATTGAAGTATCCATCATTGATGAGGAGGGTCTAGTAGAGCTGAAATGTGCTTGGAAGGAGGGGAAATTACTTCAAATAATGTAGATTCTCACTCATTTATGTGTAGAAACTTATGAGCTTCAATCTTCAAGGGTGTAGACCGTCTTCCTTGTGGAAACCATTAAAGTAAAGGTAGTCTCAATACCCTAAAACTAAATCATAGGAACTTTAACCCTAAATAATTGTTTAAAGTTTCCTTTGTTAAAATAGAGGCCATAAATTAATTTCTTTAGATTGAAATTTTTCTAAAGAGACCAAAATAACTATTGTATATGTATACATGCACTTTATGATCTCCGGAGTGAATCTATACACCTTACTCTGGTTCTTTGAGCCCCTTTAGTGAACATAGAATTAAATTACTTTTGCAGAGGACTGCACATTAAAGCACAAAACTCATGACCTAATTCACCATTCAATTCAAGCCCTGAAGTTACATTCTATAATTAAAAGCCAATAGTGAGTTTACAATTGTGCAAGTGAGGAGAACGCCAAGTGGAGATAAAGTAACAATTGTCAAACTCAAAAAGGCCCTTCAACTAGTTGTTCAATGACATGTGTTGGACAATTCTATCATTTGACAAAGTGAAAGTTATTATTTATGGTATTTGATGACCATTAAAAAGAATCCCCATGACAGAAAAGACTTTAAATGAGACTCTTCTTTTATTAACTACATAGTCATCTAATGAAAGTTTTTATAGTAAAAAAAATCCTTTAATGTTGCATAGTTTTTAGTGTGTAATGTCTTGCTGGCCATTGTCGAGGAAAAATCACTCAACAAAAATTGAATGAAGAATATACCTATATACCAACCTAAAAATTTCTTACAAAGTTTTCTCCAAAATATTTTATGTCATTACTAATTTGAACTACTAAAATTGAACTCGAACGATCTATAGATTATCCATTGCCATTTTTGTCCAAGTGGGGAAGGCCAACTTTTTACCTTTCTCTAAATACTTTAAAGAAGGTAGAGACCAGAAATTTTTCACCTTCAAGCAAAGATTTAACACACTAAAAATTAAGAAAAAACAAAAGAAATGTAATTGTAGAAAGCTGATTTTTTTTTTCAACTTTACTAAAACAAAGATAGATATAAGATTGATGTGAATGTACAAGTAGCCAAACAACTACTTTGTAGTTTGTGGGTATATTGCTATCTAATTAGGGTTGTTTGTCTTACCTTTGAGACTCTTCTTTCTATTGATGTCTACAAACACTAAATCACTTTCCACCTCTTGTTTTCTGCCATCACATCCTACAATTTCCTCATCCTTTCCTTACCAGGCTATAGGGAGGACTAATAATGAGGTCAATTTTATGATTTCAAATCTCACTCTAGCAAAATCCTCCTAGAGTCCATAAATGACATTTGCAGAATGGGATTTTTGCTATATGCAAAATGTGGTAGCAGAGACAAGGCACATCAACTTCCTTCAATAATTCCACCTTCTATTTGAGAACCATGTGCCTCACCTATAGTTCAACAACACCACCCTCTCATGGGAGCCTCACAATAGAGACATGTTCACAAAATAAAAATATTACAAACTAATTCAATTTTTTTCCTCCCTCCATTTCTAATTCGTTGCAATTACAAATTTAAATGAAAAAATAGAAAACCACAAGAAAATAACATCCTAGCCAATCAAAATTTCTAAGAAATCACTAAGAAATTATGGATTAATAAATAAAATACTATGGACCATAGGATAAACCATTATATCATTGTCAAGTGCTAGTTTCTAGAAACCTTGATGCCAAAAAGTAGATCATCATAAACATTAGTCTCCACCTAAAAGGTAGGGACTAATAACTGATAGAAATAGTGCTCAAGGATATCTGTGATAAAAATAGATTCAAGGGTTTGACAATGATGAACAAGTTTGGCGTTATGACTAGTACATGTTTCATCAATATTAGGTTGTGAGTCTGATTGATTTAATTTTTTAGTGTGGAGTTTGTATGCCAAGCATGGAGCTTTTTGGGTAACTAAAAAATGGGCCATAAAATGATTGAAGAAATTCCATAATATATTTGGGCAGGTGCACGGAGATGGGTAGCCAATTTGTGGCCACTTTCAAAAAAAGGTTTTGAAAAGTCATAATGCAAGCACATTATGGCTTGGTGGGTTGAGCCTGAGGCTTGGCCACAACGATCCCATAATGTGAGCGTGTTATAATGTGCTTGCATTATGACATGTTAAAAGAAAAGAAAAGAAAAGTGAAACTCATTCTACATTTCGACTATGTTTTATGTTGTGCCAGGAGCCAAAATCCCCATTTTTGCACTCACGTTCTACGAGGAGGCATTGTGCAAAAATATTCACCAACAATTTCTATTTCTTTGCAAGGATGGAGCCATGATGAAAAGGGGGTGTGAGAGGTAAGGATTGTTTTCTTTTTGTTTTGAATTTGTTAGTTTTAGGTTGTATAATATATGTATTTTTGGAATTTTTAGGAGATGTAAATCAACCTGCAAACCCTCAAAATCCGCAACAAGAAGATCAACCAAATCCTCAACAACAAAGTCCTCAAGAAAAAAATAAACCAAAACAAAAACCTCCTCCACCAATCACTCAACACCCTCCTAGCACTCAACAAAATTTAATGAGTGAAATTGAAAACAACAAAAAAAAATTTGAGGATTTAATTAGTAGGTTGAGTAATCCAAATGGTTCAACTATAGAAAGAATGACCCTAGCAAGCTCAATGAAAGATATGTTAAAAAATGTAGATTCAATTAGCAAACAAATAACTAGATGGAAAGATACGAGGCATGCGGCTAGGGCTTATTATGTGGATAAACTATCATACAAAGATGTAAAGGATTTAAAAATGACAAAAGGTGATTTGTGCTCATTATTCATTGACCCACACACAAATCAAAATCTTACCCTCAATGCGAAGAGGTTTCCTATTCATTGGTTCCACCACCAAAAATTTAGGAAAGTTTTATTTTTATGATAGATGGTATATGGTCTTTGATTACCCACCATGCAACAATTGTGAAGTCCCATAGTATTTCCTTAGGAAATTATACAGTGAGTTCATATTGAAAAAAATCCCAAATTATTTTTATATGAGGGATTTCCAGGGGAGAGGTGGGGGGTCAGCTTAGGATAGACTTGATGCACACTCAAATCCTACATAGAAAGGGAGACGAGCTCTCACTAGGCCACCTCGTAAGCATGTTGTTATGCCTTATGTCACAAAGGAGAGTGCCAACGTAGAGACATTGTAGGTGATCAACACTTTGACCTAGAGTTTCATCCATCATACTAGCCCTATTCTACAGTTCCATCTAGGGGAATCTTCGAGCGGTGGCCTTTGAACCCATGTGTGAAAATCTTGTGGGGTGACTTGTTCATATGACCCCACCAACACTTAGGAGGCTACTACGTAGGATCTGTCTGCAGCTATGGAGATGGAGAGCGCAGTTGACATTTTTCATGAGGTGTATGGCATTGATAGTCAGGTAAAAGTTAGCATGTTCATTGAATTTAATTTATTAAATTTCAATTTTGAAATGTAAGACTAACTAATTTAGTTTTATGATTTTAATAAAATTGTAGGTTCATAGTGTTGAGAATGGATAAACAGACCCTCCACCTACTTATTTCTATAGTACACCTATCTGTGGGGTATGTAACTAGTAAACAATTATAAATTTATTAAATGTTAATGTTGGTGTTTTGAAGATATTCTCTCACAACATTTTTTTCTGTGCAAGGGTTTCAAGTCAAGTTGATTTTTGGTAGATCTGGGGGTACGTAATTTTTTTGTACATTTTTGGGCCAAACAGATGTTGCCATTGCAATCAAAGTGTCCAAAACCCCTAGAAATGCCTTTCGTTTCGTTGATTTAGGCAAAAGTTGAAAAAAAGGAAAAAAAATTAGCTAGAGAGGCTGTACGGCCTCCCCAACACACATTTCAAGCCATAAATTTAAAAAATAAAATAAAATAAATAAAAAAATTGTTTTATTTTTTTTCCCACCATTCAAAGGGCAACGCCACCCAATCTCCACCCGTTGGCCTACCATCAGCCACCCCTGCTCTATTGAGCTCCGTCATGCTTCGCCAAGCTCCTTCATTAGTAGCCTACCATTGTCAGGCCCAAGCCCCTATGGGCTATCTCTACCGAGCCCAGGTCATAGCGGGGACCAAGCCCTAGTGCTTAGGTCCGCTCACAAGCTCTAGCCCTCAAATCCCCAGTCGACGGTCGCATCGGCGACCAGGAGCCCCAAGCTCACCCCCAGCTCGTCTACAGTTCCCACCCCGGTCACATGGGTGACCAAGGGCTCCGCCCCAAGAGCCAGCCTGCCAGCCCCCTAGTCCTACATGTGACCAAGGGCCCTTTTTTTAGCCTCTAAGGGCTCTGGAGGACATATTGAGCATATTGGAGTACTTTTACAAAATCGAGTATATCTTGGGCATTTTTTCTTTGTTCTTTGAATGAAAATAGTCATTGAAAAGCTGATTCCGGTGCCGATTTGATGGTGGAGGTTTTATTTTTTCATTTTTCATTTTTGGTGCTTTTTTCGCCTGTCAAAGCCAAAGTTGTTGTTTTCACTCCGGAGGGCATATATTTTTCCTCATTTATTGGTTTTTCAAAAACAAATAGGCATTAGAAAGCTGCTTTCGACCTCTTCTCAAATATTAGACCTGATTTTTGTAGAATTTTCTCCAGTTATCTAATTTTTTATCAGAACTCAACTTTTTTTTGGGTATTTCCTGAGAAGCGTGCAAATCAGGAATTTTTTTAAGATCCGTAAGCATTATTTTTTTCATTTGAGAGTATATACTACTATTTTTGTCATGGATTTACATAATATTTCACCCCTTACTCCATTCAACTATTTTGGTTGGAAAAAACAAATGAAGATTCATTTGAAACACAAAGGGTTGTATAGGGTAACCATGGGTGCAAAAGTTGAACCTACATGTGCTACTGAAAAGAGAAACTGGTTTAATACGTGTGATGAAGCTTATGGTACATTATGTCTTTCTCTTTCATCTAACCTTATTTTTCACATTGAATCTTGCACTACACCAAATGAGATATGGGCTACTTTGGAGTCTTTGTTTGGGAAGTAGGATACTATGAGAGGGTTTTAGTTAGAGAATGAGCTTATTGGCTTAAATCCTAAGGATTTTGATAGCATCTAGGATTTTTTCACCAAACTCAAGTCTCTTAGATTGCAATTGTCACAATGTGGTGTTCAAAAAGAAGAATATCATTTGATATTGTTCATTCTTTCTAAGCTTGGACCAGATTATTTTGTTATTGTATCTACCTTTTATGCCACTAGGGATGCACTTGGTACCATATTCACTATGCCATCTCTTGATGACTTTGCTTCATCTCTCACTTGATAGCAAGCTAAGTTAGCTAGCATGGGCATAGTGAAACCTTCTTCCTCTTCATAGGAATTTATTGCATCACAGGAGCCTAGAGATTAGAAGGATTCTATAGGAAAAGGAATAAAATAGAAACAAAAGGATTCCAAACCTCATGAGAAACAAAAGGATTCCTCAAATTCATCCTCCTCTTCTAAGGGGAAATCATCCAGGAATGAGAAGGGTCCATGTGCATATTGCAAGAGGGAAGGACATGTAGAACATAATTGTTACAAGAAGTACATTGATGAGCTGAAAAATCTTCTTCAGAAATATCAAATTGTTTTACCTTCTAGGATTTTTGTATCATATTCTTCTCCCCATTCTTCTTCTTTAGAGCAACATAACATAGGCACAACTAGTTTAAATACTTCATCAAATATGAAGAGACATGCTCTTTGTGCTTCTTCAGGTATTGGATCAGGGAGATGGCTTCTAGATTCAATATCATCTCATCATATGGCATCTTCGTAGTCTATGTTAACTTCCTTTGAGCCTTGCACTATGCAGTCTCCCATTTTGATGGGAAACAACACTTACATGAGTGTTATAGGGAAGGGGTCTATTAGTTTTGGGGACCACTCCTTTCAGGATGTCTTATATGTCCCTCACTTGAAAAATAACCTTCTTTCCATCTATCAGATAACATATGGGGGCAATGGGAGATCTGTAGAGTTCACACTTGATTTGGTTATCATCAGAGACTTGGAGAGTAGAGCAGTTATTGCTATTGGGATAGTGGATCACTCATCTCGGTTGTATTATTTCACTAATTTTTCTACTAGTGGTGATTTTGTTCCTACAGCTATTCTTCACACTTCAAGTGTGCATCATCATTCAGAGCAGAGACTTGGCTTCTTGAATAGTGGAGTTCTCACTTCGGATCCTATTCTTGAGCCTTCCATTCCATCTCCTCCACCTCTTGTTGCTTCTTTTGTTTCAGTGTAGCAGGATCCAGTTGATCCTACATCCTTGGAGGTTTCTATTACGTCTTCACCTACTTCGGCTTATTCATTTGTTGAGGTCCCACCTGCTTCTGTGGAGACATCTTGGGCTGCACCTTCTTCACCTTCAGAGAATTCTTTCATTTGGCTTCTTCCCTCTCACTTCTTTTAGGAAATGCAATTTCTTCACTTCTTTTGGAGTTACTTCCTTGTGGGGGGGATCTGTGGTCTCTTTCTTCCTCTCTTATGGGGGGATTCATTTATGTATCTTTGTGATGGATGGTTTCCTTGGGGGTTCTCATGGAGTCCTCCATATTTCATCACTTAGTTTATTGCATTCTATTTTGGGGAGGATTTTTGTTTTGATGTGGTTTTCTCCTTTACCTCGTTTGATTTAGTTTTCATTGCTTTTGTAAATGAGTACCTGATCAGGCCTTGTAGCTAGGACTCATCTTTGCATAATAATTTTCTTCTCCCTAAGTTGCACTTATGGGGGAGTGTTGGTGTAATTAATTATTTAATTAAACTTTAGCATAAGTTTACTTAGGAAAATTTCATTTCCTAGATTAATTATTATTTAATTCTTATCTTATCTTATTGAGTTGTCTTTTTGCTCAAGATAAGATTAGGGTTGTCTTTTCTTGCTTTATTGCATCATTTCCTTTTTGAATAATTTTGTGTTATTTGTAAAATAATTACATTCAATAATCAATTATGTGATAGGTGATTGCTTGCAGGTGATTCTTGGGGACTGTGAAGTTGATTTTTCAACTTCTACAGTTAATAGCATTGTTTTACGAATGGTATTTTAATAAGTGATTTTGGATGTTGAATAGGCTAATATTGGAGGTTTCAAGGGAACACCTCCCAGTGCCAATGGATTTACTCAAACCTACACATAGGTAATAGAATAAAGAGTTTAACTAATGAATTGTACTTAATAGATTTGTGTAGTTTATATTCATATTGTTGATTGTGTTGCACTGCACATCATTCAAACTCAAAGCATTACTCCACATTCAATAACTAATAACTAGACATTAATAGATGACAAATTTTCAACTACAATATAGTTGTTTAGAAATTCAACATAAGTAATGATGCAATTACTTCACATAGCATTTGTAATAAGTCTAGGAGCAACTTCCAATTGCATTTTCTTGTCATGGCATTCCATGAGACCACTTTTAACTACTCGACATCTTTTCAAATAGTTCACTTCCTTGTCTATGCTATGGATGCTTGGAAGGAATATATGAAATAATAATAGTAAGCAGTAGTGCATAGACAAGGAAATGAGTTTTTTTGAAAAAATGCCTCAAAGAAATGTGGTCTCATGGTGATGTCAACATGAGACCCAATTTCTTTGAGGAACTTGTTAGGTTCCCAAATATGCACCCTATTTGCTAAGCTTTAAATGAACTCAGCAAATTTGGACTAACATGGGACTGCTTTCAGGTTGTGGGTAACCTGTTCGAAAGTAGACCTTCGAATTATAGGTCGGCTTCCCCTTTTGATGTCACCTAACTATTAATCTCTGAGGTAAGGGTAAGAGTTGCATGAAAATAAACCTAATGCTGAAAAAAACTAAGGTGATGCACCAAAACAACCTACACCTATTAACAACCTAGCTATCACATTCAAATTAATATCATAAAGCTTAACTCACACAACTCACTTTCTAATGCAGTTCATATAAATATTTCATAAGGAGTTCCATAAATAGTGCTTTTAAAAGGAAAACAAGGGGTTTCACAATTAACACCACTACTAAAAAACACAAATTACAACTTGTAAACGTACATCTTTTGCTAAATAGATGCATAAACATGAGACAAGCTTGCAAGGGAAAGATAGATTTTCACAAGACAAACTGATCAATCATTAACATCATACATGAAAAATAGGAAATGAGAAGGTAAAAATGCTCTACTTTATTAATTCAAAGTGCTTACTATATAATAGGCCCATTTGAGTTAAAATACTACCTAAAAAATAGCTCCAAAAAAAAGCTATCCTGTTGTTGAAAGAAAGAAAGAAATCAAAATGTTCAAAATGAACATACATAAGCAAAAACACACCAAAACCCCTCACACAAGTGTTTCCAGAAGATTTTGGTTGGATACAATATGAAAGGCCAAAAGAACCTTCTAGAAACCCTCCAAGCTGTCCTCCACATGAAGAAAAGTTAAGCCAAGTCAATAGTCACACTAAAAATGTGACAAAAATGCCTCCAAACAACCCCATTTTCCTCCAAAAATAGTCAAAATAGCCTCTCATACATCCCTCATTTCTGCAACTCATCATTTATCTTCACACAAGTCATGACCCACATTCTCCTCATGTAATTGATATGTATGTTTTTGAAAACACAAGACTCTAAAAAGAATTAAAGATAATGATATTGATTAAGTGATTCATAAAACATCACTTAATCAAGTCATTTTACATTTCAAAGCATAAAATAAGGGCCCCACCATCTCCTTGTATTATATTAGCATTAGAAGGCATAATAAAAGTGATTTTCAAATCACTTACATGATATCCTTAAACATTGGAATAAAATTCAACATATAATGTCATACCTAAAAGCTTTGAAAAGCTTCCAAGGCATTTTACCATCTTAACTTACCAAATTTTTCATTTGTTAATACACACATGGGCAATATCCACTCATTTTGAAAGGAATCATAGAGCTCGAAAGCACTTGGCCAATATGGCCAACCTCCAAATTCCTTAGAAAGCATATTCCAAGTCACATGATGTTGGGAAAAAAGAACAAAGGAATAGCATAAGCTTTATGGTATACTCCACATGTTGCATAGGACTTGGCAATGTTTGAAAAAGGACAAAACACTTAATACATAGCATAACATTCCTAAGCCAACAACAAGTTTAGTTTTGGCCCCCATGCATTAACACATCTTTCAATTTTTAAAAATAATGGGAATAAAATCCCATCGAACTCAAGTAGGATCAAACCCTAATCATCAAAATGAATAAATAATGGGAAAATCCCATCATTTTGTCATTGCACACTCTTGAGAGCATGATGCAGCCACCAGGGTTTGAGTAAAAACAAGAAAAAATGGAAATTACCACAATTTTGTTGAGATTCACTGATGAGAAACAATGGAAAAGAGGTAAAATGCTCATTCTGAAGCTCAAAATCTACATTTTTATATCATTTGGAAGCCATTTCAGAACTTAAGGTTGTAGCCATGGACACACTTCTGACTCTTATATTTCATTTTTCCTCTCTCTATTGTTGTTTTACAATTCAGCCACCATGAAAAGCTTTAAATGAAGCTTACTATGGAGAGACAAAGCTTTGAATATTGCAAAAATTGAGCAAAAGCTCCAGGTAAGCATTCAATCGACTCCATTTATGTTTTTGAGCAAAAGAAAGCTATATTTTTCGAGCCCTCCATCTTGAAAAGATAACTAAAAATGTTCATTTTCTTCTTTCCATTTGTTAATAGGGATACCTCATTGTTGTTTATGTTGTTTTTCCTGAAGAAAATAATTCTCTGGCCACGACCATGAACAAAAAAAATGTGTTTTTTGATGTAGCTTTGCTTCTTTTTAAAAACCCCATAATTCTCTTCATTTTTTTCCTTTGTATCTACAAATGTTCTAACAACCCAGATGGGTTTTTGATATGTAGAAAACAAAACAAAAAACAAAATGGCATGTGATTTTAGCCTCCATTCTTCAATATGGTTTTCCTCTTTATTTTTCATTTCCTTTTCTATTTTGCAATACACTTGCAAAACCCCTAAGTGGGTTTTTTTTGTAGCAAGTGTTTTGTATCTGTATACATAAAATATAGCAATTGACATTGTGCATTTGATCTCGACTACTAACATCATTTCTTGCTGAACCATCCCTTAGTCTAACCATTTCAGCAAATCCCCTTATCTGATTAAATTCATCAATATTCCTCTCTTAATCAAATAAATCATTTTATCTAATTAAGTCACTCTCTTTTGTTAATTAAATCAATCCATCTAATCTAATTATCCCTATTTAATTAAATAATTAATTTTAATTGATTAAATCTCTAAAGTCTATCTATTGAATTAAATAAATTAAAACCTTATTTGATTTAATCTAACACCATCTCTTTTAATTAAATAAATCAAAATCCTTATTTAATTATTCTCGTATCATATTCCTCTCTTATTTGATATAAATAAATCCATGAATTTGAGTTAAATAGGTCACATCATCTAATCCCTCATTAAATTAATTAACCCTTGATTAATTTAATCTCTTATCATGTCCCATCCTCTAGATTTTGCAAGTTGCACATGAAAATATATTTAATTCATTTATTAAATCTCTATTCTCCTCACAAGGCATCTTTTGGAATATTCTCCGAGTTTGAATTCAAAAATTCCAAGTCAACATGTACATCCAACAAGGCAATAACTTCATCTTACACGTCCTTTGCCTTGAGCCAAGTGGCATTTATTGCATTTTCCCTTGCCTCTTGCAAGTCATTTCAACAAATTTGAAATTCAAAAATATGCATTTATTGGAACAATCCTCAAAACTTGCACATCCTGCATCCACTCGTGGATTGACAAGTGGCATCTTTCCATTGGATGAATTCTAGTCCCACATTGCTCAAATTTGGACATTCATCCATCTTGGTATTCTATAAATCAAGAGCTCATATCCTTATTTTATCATCCACAAATTATGCAAAGTTACCATGCTCAATTATCTATCAAATTCCATCCATCACCATTGAGTTCTTAGCTAGGTTTTTGCATATTTTTTTCTTGGAGCTCTCATTCTTCATCAACAAAGTGGATCAAATCTCTTCAACACATCAAGCTTGCATCTTAGGAATTGGGAAAGGGCCAATTTTCACATCAAATTGGCACCAATTCCCCCATGGGATCATATGTTTGCTATTCTAATTAGGATTGAATCTATATTTTCTTCTTTCATTGTGTTCTTCATTGATTTCTTTCCTAATTCAAGTTTTATAAATGGATTTCATGGGGAATCCTTGTTTATGCTTGAAATCTCTAAGTTAATGTGTTTGTTCTCATTGTTTTGCAAGTATTAGGATTCGGGTTCACACATTTGGCACTAGGAGGGAAACATCTCATTTTCAATCACGTTTTCCTAAAATTTATTCATTTTTGCTTATACACATAAAAATTCCCATGCTGAGAGCTCAACGTTGCTCTTTTAGCACCACTGACTCTTCAGTGTCGCCATATAGCACCGCTGGAAAATCAAACTACGACGTTGTAGTCTTCCCGCCCAAAAATTTAAATTTCTAATGGTGTTGCTTGACCATTCTGACCCATAGATTTTTCAAAAGAATCAAACTATGACAATGTGCAAAAGTGTGATGCAGTTGAGCTCATTGTCCCCGACATAGAGTGATGCTGACTGGTAAGTGGTGCTATAAGAACACCGCTGAGAAATCAAACTCCAATGCAGTTATAGGTTGCGCCACTAGAAGGGAGTAAAAAGTGGAAATTTAATTTTAGCACGTGCTTTTGGTAATTAATGAGTTTATCTTCTATTTTTTTCTTTTTATTCTCTATATTTTCTAGAATCTAACTGGTTTTTCTCTCTTGTAGGTTGGAATCTAAAATGAAAGAAGGAGAAGTATGTGGATGATATTCCACAAGATCAAAGTGTTTTTAAACACTTTAGTGTTTTCTTAACACTTATAAGAAATTGTTATCACTTCTTTCTTAAAACACTAATTTCGTTTGGGTTTAAAATGAATCTTTTCAATGTTTGCAAAGGGTTTAAAATGAACATTAGGATCACAACATACTAGAGTTTGTTTCTTTGGTTAACAATTGAACAAAATGTCTATCATTTGTCTTTGGGTGCTTTAAAAAGAATTCATAATTGATTTGAGGATCTAAAATGAACATGTGATATCTTGTTTTGTGAAGGCTTACTTGAACTAACCTCATTGAAAAAGGATGTATGTGCTTCTCTCGCACTTTATAGCAATCTTGAGAATCAAAAGGCCTTTTTCATGATTTTAGGTTGAGATAAAGCAATCACCTCCACACTTAATTTTGGGTTTAAGAATTAAACAAAATCTTGTGTGAGTGTGAGTAGGGCATTATTACATACATTCTCTCTCTTTGTTTCCAACAAAGATTGATCAAGTTACAGATATTGTCTTTACTCACCTTTGTTTATCCTAGAGGGCTTGCCTTGGGGAAGAAGCACTCACCCAAGGGAATGACTCAACCGATAACACTCTAAAGCCAAGATTATTTCCAACTGGGATATAAATGTGGGTATTGGAGTAAACACCAATATCACGTGGTTGATTCTGACAAAATGGATCTGAAAGGGGACTCTTGTCGTATGGGTCAATCTCCACGAATGAAAAGTCCTTATTAAAACCCATGTTTTAGAATTTTCCAAAATCCTTAATCTATTTGTTAGTGCAAGAATGGTCGTTGTGAAGCCACCCCACACTTTTACTGTCTTTTAGTAGAAATGGAAAGCATTCCATGGAATTTTTATGGGTGTTGATGCTTGGCTTCCCCGATTGACGTTAATGAGCCATGGAGGGGAGCTAGTGGGTTCAAGCATCTAACCATTCACTAAAGATAAGTGTAGCTGGACTTGTCCAAGTGGGAATCCCACAAATATTGTCTTACACATCCATAGGGTTGTACTTATTCATGACTTCAAAATTCTTTTCTTTTACGAAAACATCTTGAAAACAAACACTTAACATCTTCATCCAAATTTTAAACACTTTTGGAGAAATATAATTGACTCAATCCATATGTTATTGATTTCCCTTGGGATTTACATCCTTAGAAGTTTCTAAACAATAGATTACATCTTGATTTTTCTACTAAAGTAAACAATAGGTAAACCCTTGCCTTGAGTTCATCAAATCTCCACATAACATACTTTGTGGGATGTGAAGAATTCAAGACATTGGACATCTAGTTTGGAAAACTTAATCCAAGAAAGTGTTTGTGGTGAAATAAATCCATTAAGAAAAGCTAAGCAAAATGAACTTTCATGTGTGTTGAAGCCTCACGATTCTCAAAAATTCCAAATCCCAAAGCAAAGGTCATTGGTTCAAAATCCAAAAATGAATGTTCAAGAGAAATCACCTCTTGGTTACAAAGGTCTATAGAAGCATTGTATGCTCTTCAATACCTAGGTTAGGCAAACAAAGTGTCTTTATTAGGTTCATCTTAGCATCAAAGGAAATCAAAATCTTTTTCACCCATCCTTCAAACATCAAAACAAAAATCATCTCACCATCATCTTTTGAGAAATCTTGAAATCATCCTTAATGTTAGGCTTGTGGAAAAAAAATCAAAATCATCAAAACCTTGGGATAAAATCCTTGAAATCCTTATCAAAGTCACCCTTGGCTAGGTATGTGTAAATGTATCCTTTTGCATATGGTTAGTCAAAGTTATCAAACCATCTTGTTTAGCTAGGTATGTGTAGATGCATCCTTCTGCATATGCTTGGTTAAATTATCATCTTGTTTGAATAGGTGTGGGTAGATGCATCCTCCCCCCTACACGTATTCAAATTATCATCCCTTGAGAAAATCTACCCTTTAGATAATCATCCAAGATCTTAGGGTCTTTTTTTTCAAATCAAAGAAAACCAATCAATCAAGGACAAAATCCCAAATCAAAAATCAAATCAAAAATCAAAATTTGAAACATATCCGAAAGTCCCAAAATACTAAAACATTCACGTCATCCATCCCTTGCATCATCATCATATCACCTTTCGACCCTCAAGGTATCCTAAAATTTTCTACTTTGGGTATAAAGTAAAGATCAATCCAAAGAACCAAGAGATTCATCTCTCCTATTCTTGAAAATTGATCCTTGTTTTATGGTTCAAACTAGATCTCAATACAATAAGAGCATGGCAGCCAACAAAGAAACACTCACTTCAAGCGATCTAAGCCAAAAAAACGTTGAAATGAATCTCGCCGAATCCAACAATCCTTTGACCATCTCATCATCACAAAATCCACAAGAGGAAAACCAAGGAGAGTATCTTACCTTTGGAATGTCTCCTGAAGAAATAACTAAAATACTCCAAAATTCAGAAAACCATAAAATCATCAACATCATGATGAGGTTGAACCCTTCATTATACATGATTGAGTTAGCAAAACAAGGGGGTATGTGCAGGATCATCATGGAAAAAATAGGCCCTTAAGTGGCAAAAAAATTTAAAAAAATCAGAGTTACACAACTTGACATAAAAATTTCAATAAGTTATTTATATTATTTCAAAAATATGTAGGAATCTAATCTATAGAAAATTGTAGTTTCTAAACTACTAGGTTTTTTTTTTTTTTTTTAAATCTAGTTGGTGAAAGTTTGAAATTTCAATGCAGTACTACTTAAATTTCAGGGAAAAAATAAGTAGGTGTCTGCTTGACCACCCTAACCACAATAAAATGATAATATCTTTTATAATATTTTAGATATAAGTAGAGGACTCATGTCTCGATGTGATGCATATTTTTGTAATTTTTTTCCAAGTAAATAATTAATTATGAATTTTTATTACAACTTTTAAAAATATAAAAAAATATGACCTTAACTTGGTCAAAAATTCATGAATTTTTCTTCTTTTAATCCTATAGTATACAAAAATAGAATGACGCATGTTTTGGATTCAAAAATGTGATACCATTTGAAAGCTATAGATGTTTTTCAATCGCCTATCAGACTTTAGTCATAATTTGAATAGAAAATGAATAATAATTAATTATTAAATTCAAAGTAAAGCATAATTTATATTGGTGGAAAGTTGAGAATCTCCTTTAAAACCCTTTTCGTTTCATCAATTTTGGGTAAAAAAATTTTCAGCCATATATCCATCATATTGCCACTTTTGGCCCATCATGATCTTGCACATACCAAGGGGCCAAGTTACCTTCGGATTTCAACGTGAGTACCATAGTGGAGACATATTTTCCTCCAATCTCATCCACCATTCCCATCTCATCTACACCCCATCACAAAATATCACTTAAAACATTCCGCAGATCACAACATCTTTTGCTCCAAACCAACCCAATGTTAATAAGGGAAATGCATTTCTCAATTCTATTCAAACACACCCCCTTGTTAATAATCAAAAATTGGATGCAAATACCATCTTGGAAAAAAACATACTCGAAAACCCATTACATAAGAATGTTCCTCTCACATTCCATCATGATCCATCATCATCATTTTTTCACGCAACACCTCAAACTTCTCTCCTCACAAATTCGCAAGAGGAGGGATATATGTTCGGACCAGGGGGCATCTTCGACACCACAACATTTTTCACAATAACTCACACCCCTCACATTTCCACCTCTTCCACCATTGCCATCATCATCCACATCACTCCTTGGCTTAGGCTTCCCCCTTTACCAACTATCAATCAAACCAACATCCCAAATATCAATCAAAGAATTATGTCAAATGCTCAAAACTTGTCATCGATATCACAACAATAGACGACAAATGAACAAGCAATTGCAACATCATCAAACACCCTCCTAACATCACAAATCATGGTTTCTCAAGGACCAACCACCACATCAAAACCACCATCCATCACTCAAAACACCAACATGACATCATCACTCACCACAAACGCCATTTCAAATCCACCACCACCCCCACCACCACCAACTTCCACAACATCAAGCCAATACAACGTGGCATTGCAAGCTACTTTTCAAAGGGGATTCCAACAAGTGCAAAATCAAAAATCTGTACAACTAGCTGCTCAACAAGAAGCTCAAGCTAAACAAGCTGCCCAAGTTGCATTCCAAGCGCAACAGGCCGCATAAGCCCAAGCTTTATTGCAACAACAACAACAACAAGCCGCTCAAGCCGTTCAAGCATCCCAAGCCGCATCGCAAACACAAAAGGCTAGTCAAGCACAAATTCTATTACAACAACAAGTAGCACAAGTACAATCCCAAGCACAAGTAGTGCAAGCACAAGCTCAACCTCAGGAAAATTCCTAGTATCAAACACAACAAGCACAAGCACAAGCACAACTTCTTGCACAAAGATAGGTAGTGCAATTGCAAGCATATAAGAAAGCAATAAAGTAATATCAAGAGCAGCAAGAAGTAGCCCAATTGGCAACCCAACAACAAGCATTGTTGGAATAACAACAAGCACAAATCTTAGCACAACAACAACAAGATCAACAACAAGCGTTGTTCATACAACAACAAGTGGAAGCCTACCTAGCTTGAAAGAACATACATATACCATTGAACAACATAGTAAGCAACCCACCCATCCAACCCATAATCGAGACACCCCAAAACACCTTCATCCCACCCCCTAATCTGCAAAATGACGTAACGACACAAATTAGGTTACTCTCGCAACAAGTGCTCGATCTTCAATCAAGGTGAACAACAAAAACACCAAGCAACTTGTGTCCCTATCCATTTGATAGGAGCCTAGTGATGAAACCATTCCCCAAGGGATTTGAGATCCCCAAATTTCACAAATATTGTGGAACGGGAAACCCTGAGGATCACATCATGGAATTCTAGGTTCATTACATGGAAATCGCATACGATGATACTTATTTGATGCGGTTTTCCAAGGAGTTTGGTTGGTCACGCTATGGAATGGTTCTCTCACCTACCTTCAAGCATTAGGACATTCCAATAAATTATAGACGCATTCATAAAAAACTACACATGCAACATTGCCATGGATGTTAGTCTAGAGGAACTCTCAGCTCTGAAATAAGGAAAGGGTGAATCATTTGCTTCATTCCTACAACAATGGTGATCTGAGGCCAATCAAAGCAAGTGGATCATGCCCAAAGAACAACAAGTTTGCACCATCATAGCTAACCTTGATGACCTCTTGGCATTTCATCTCAAGGTTCAAGGGATCACCACATATGATCAATTGATCTCCAAGGTGCTCAACATTGAACGAGCCCTCATGCCTCAACCCATAGGATCAACTTCATACCCCAAACAACAAAACAACCGCCTACCTTCCAATTATAACAATAAACCTCACATGTGGGAAAGGAACAAAAACATCACTAATGATGTGTCATTGATGCCAAGGTGGTCATTAGTGCCCCTCGCCAAAATACACCTGCACCACAAATCCAAATCCAACACCAAAACAATCATCACGCAATACAACAACCACACAACAATTCGACAATCAACAATCTAAATGATCAAATGGGACCACCTCAACACAAGAGTTATCCCAAGCGAAAATACACCACTTTGGGGGAACCACTGGATGACATAATGAAAAATTTGATAGACAAAAAACTCATCAAGGCTCCTACATTTGAGAATTACCAAGAACCAGATGTAAAACCTCCTTGGTATAATGAGAATTAACTCTGTGAGTTCCATAAAATCAAAGGCCATACCATGAATAGTTGCATGAGACTAAAGAACATAATTCAAGATCTCATCAATAAAAGAATTATAAACGTGGAACAACCAACAAGAAACCAAGATCTTAAGATATACACGAATCTAATGCTTAATCATGGCAACAAAGGGAATAATAATAACAAAGATAAGGGGAAAGGCACCCACTCAAATGTAAATCATGTGTATGGAACAGTTGTTGCCTCCCTAGATGAAAATTGCATGGTCATCACCATCAAAAGTGCCTATACCAAAGATTGTGGAGTCACCACAAGAGGTGGAAAAATTACAATCACAGGATCATCCCAGCCAAACAGAGCCCCTACATCTAGATCTGTTCCCAATGGCTACAATGTCCTAGATCAACTCAAAAGAATGCCAGTGCAAATCTCCATCATGGAGTTGCTAAAAATCTCATCGACCCATAAGAAAATCCTAGAAGAAGAGTTGGCTTCATCCACTATCCCCGTAGACCTTGATGCAGAGCAATTCCAAGCTATGGTTGGAATTATCATCACACCAAATCTCCTCACATTCTCTGACTATGATTTCCCTGCTCAACCATCTCACAATTGTGGACTTCACTTGGAAGCCATAATACATAAGAGCAAAGTCAAAAGTGTCTTGGTGGATGGAGGTGTGGACTTGAATATATGTTCTCTCGGCCTCATTAAACAATTAAAAATATTAGAGGATTATGTCGATAAAGGAAAGGGTATCACAATAAGAGCATATGACGATCAAGAAAGAGTGTCTCAAGGCATGATCAAACTCCCTATTCAAGTAGGACCTGCCATCATGGAAACCACTTGTTAGGTCTTGGACCTCAACTTGTCGTATAACATCCTCCTAAGACGCCCATGGATTCATGCAATGAAAGCAGTAGCATCAACTTTCCATCAATGTGTGAAATTCACACATGAGGGACAAGAGGTCACCATCCATGGAGATCGCAAACCTTTCTCTTATTGCAAAATCCTTGAAACAAAGTACTACAAAATCCCCCAAGTACCAAAAAATGATGAGGGCCCATCCACACCATACATCGATCCTGCCACTCTTGTATCCACTTCTGCAACAAAGACACCCGCCACTCCCACCATTCCTACCATCTTTGGCATCAAGGTCATCATCCAAGATAATGATTGTGGAAACTACAAGCTCCCTAATAATGCTTTGGTGGTAGGTGAGTTACCACAATCTCCTAGATCACAGGGACGTCTGCAAATAAATGAAGCCTCCACATCACAAACATCTCCTAGAAACTATCCCACCTTTACAAGTTGGGGAGATCTTGGATGAGAAGTTATTGAGGTAGATCCATCTCATATGCTATATCAAGATGAAAGACCAATAAATGATTTACCAATGGATGACAGAAGTAAGGGTCTGCAAATGATACTCGCAATGGGCTTTGATAGAAATCAAATACTTGGACAAAATGATAATGGGCTTATAATACCTATCATGCTAGAGACGCGACTGATAACAAATATTGGCCTTGGATGTACCCCTTCTAGTATAACCGTACATGGCTGAAGTCTTCTAGTTAGAATGGTTAATAATCCTACTCAGCCAACCCCAACAGAATTATGCTTACCAGTGTCTACAAGTAGAGTCATAGATAACTTTACATTTGATATAACCGACGTATGATGTAGTAGTGATGACGAGGATACCATGACCAACTTACCTAGGCTATTTTAGGATACCACTCTTTGCATGATTAGCACCCTATCTTTTGAATTAGACCATCAAAATCATGAGATTTGTATAGTATATCCCTAACTCATCGACTACGACCAACAAGGACCACCAATTCCTTATACATTCAAAAATGATGAGGCGCTCTTGGAATACTTGGGACTACAGGATCATATTCTAGATGGGGATCACAAATCAGGGTTCATAATCAAGCTAGATACACATGCCTATTATGGGGAAAAGATTGAATCCTTCAATCGCAAAAGTTAAAAATTAAGAATAATATGTAAGTCCTTGAGTGAAAACCACATTGCAGCACTCTTCAACTAGAAAAAATTAAAAAGAAAGGATGCATCCAATAGTGAAAACCTCTCTAGGGCGCCCAAGGATGGGGGATTCAATCTTCCTTCTATAACTATTCATCAAGAAAAATCAACAGTCTTGGTAGAAAAATACAATCTAGTCAACCTAGGAATAGAGGCAACCCCACACATCACATTCTATGTGGAATCACTACTATCAAAAGAGCAAGAGCTCCTAGCAGCCTTCCTAAGGGAAAGACAGATAAACTTTGCATGGAGTTCTATTGACATGCTAGGACTTGATCCAAATACCATGGTTCATCACTTAGTAGTGTATCTAGAAGCAACATTTTTTAAACAAAAGCTTCAAAAAATGCACCCTCAAATTGCCTTATTAGTCAAAATGGAGCTAAAAAAGCTATTAGATGCAGGATTCATCCGACCGATAGATTATCTAGAATGGGTGTCAAACTTGGTACCTATTTCAAAACCCAATGGGAACATAAGAATCTGCACAGACTTCAGAGACTTGAATAAGGCATGTGCAAAAGATGACTTCCCGTTTCCAAACATTGATATGGTAGTAGACATGACAGCTGGACATGAGATGTTGTCACTAATGGACGGATTCTCAAGGTACAATCAGATCATGATAGCTAAAGAATACCAACATAAAACAACCTTCACTTGTCCATGGGGGACTTACTGTTAGAACATGATGCCATTTGGCTTAAAGAACACAAGAGCAACATATCAAAGGGCCATGACATTGATATTCCATGACAAGATTCATAAGATGGTCAAAGACTATGTTGATGACATTCTAGCTATGTTCAGAAAGAGATAGGATAACATAGCAACCCTAAGTGCCATCTTTGATAGACTGGAATAGTACAAGGTCAGATTAAACCCAAAGAAGTGTGTCTTCAGTGTGCAATCAGGAAAATTGCTAGGATATATAGTGTCAATGAGAGGTATCGAGGTAGATCTAGCAAAGGTAAAAGAAATCCTCAAGATGGAGGCACCAAAAACATTAAAGCAATTAAGAGGTCTCCAAGGCAAGCTTTAATCCATTCAAAGATTCATAGCATAGTTGGCAGACAAACAAAACCCATACTCTCACCTACTCCACAAGGGAGTAGCGTACAAATGGGATACCAAGTGTGAAGAGACATTCAAAAAAATCAAAGAATATCTACTGACACCACCAGTCTTAATGCCACCAATCCCAAGAAAACCATTGATTCTATATGTCTCAACAACAACAGCAGCCCTTGGAGCTCTCCTAGGTTAGCATGATGAAAATGGAACAAAAAGGGATATCTATTACATCAATAGAGCAATGGTTGGGCATGAGCTAAACTATTCATACATCAAGAAAGCATGCCTCATAGTAGGGTTTGCATCACAAAAATTTAAACATTACATGTTGGCACATAAAATAAAACTCATTGCAAAAATTGACCCCCTAAAGTAACTATTATCAAAGGCAATGCTCATAGGAAGAATGGAAAAATGGGTGATGATATTGTCAGAATATGACATTGAATATGTGGAGTGGAAAGCAGTCAAAGGCCAAGTCATTGCAAATCAACTTGCAGAAGCACCAATCTATTCAGAGAACCCTCTCATCTCAGAGTTTCCAGATGAATCTATTTTCAATCTCAATGTAGTTGACCATTGGAAATTGTACTTCGATGCCTCATACACACAACATGGATCAAGAGTTGGTGTCTTCTTCAACACCCCACAAGGGGATTGCATACCAAGGTCCTACAAACTAGCATTTCCCTACACCAATAACATTTCAGAATATGAGGCTTTGACCATAGGTCTAAGAATAATAGTACAGTGGAACATTATAGCTCTCAAACTATACAGAGACTCTCAATTGATAATAAATCAAGTGAATGATGAATATCAGACCAAGGACGACAAGCTCACTCCATACAAGAAATTGGTAGAGACTCTCAAAGAATCCTTCATTGAAATAACATTTGAGTAGATTCCTAGAACCAACAATAGAGTAGCAGATGCCATGGCAACAATTGGATCCTTGCTCGACATCCCCCACGACATTCCAAAATATGAATTCTTGATTGAGTAGCTTCTCATGCCTGCATTCGAGATACCAAAATCAGAATATTTGTGCAAAATCATTGGTCCCGACAATCCTTGGTATCACAACATTTACACATACCTTTGAATAGGAGTCATACCCGCTGACCTACCCTCAAACCTAAAATGCACCTTTGTTAAAAAGGCATCCATATTTGTCATCCTAGGAGATACCCTATATCATAGGAGCATAGAAGGAACCCTACTACACTACTTAAATGTTGAGGAGCCATTAAACACTCTAACTAAAGTGCATAATGGTATCTGTGGTTCGCACTTGAGTGGAATGACCATAGCTAAGAAACTGCTGAGGATGGGGTATTATTGGCCCATAATGGAAAGAGAAGCACATGATCATGCCAGAAGGTTTCTACAATTTCAAGAGCATGGGGACCCCATCCATGCTTCAGCTCAAGAGCTTCATCCTATTGTCACACCATGGCCCTTTTCGTAGTGGGGACTTGATCTCATTGGAAAAATCACGCCCACTTCATTTAACAGTCACAAATTCATCATAACCGCAGCAGAGTACTTTACTAAGTGGAGGCCATACCCATGATGTACATAATTGGGAAGTAGATTTCTAAGTTCATCTTGAACTATCTCATTTTCCGATATGGTTTTCCACAAGCCATTATCTCAGATAATGGGACACCATTTAAGAATTAGGAGGTTTGAGACTTATGTGAAAAATTCAAAATCCAACATCACTTCTCCACCCCATACTATCCCCAAGGCAATGGCCAAGCAGAAGCTACAAACAAAACCATTCTAAAAATCCTGAAGAAAATAGTTAATGACACAGATTGTGACTAGCATCTGCAGCTTAATCCCACCCTTTGGTCCTATCAAACTAGCATCCACACACCCACCGATGCCACCCCTTTCTCCCTAGTCTATGGATTAGAAGTAGTACTCCCCATTGAGATCAAAATTCCATCACTCGGGATATCACTAAAGAACCTCATCACAGATGAAGAGGATCGAGTATCAAGATTGAATGAGTTAGAACTACTGGATGAGCGACGAATAGATGCTTTGAATCATTTGCAAGTCTATCAGAATAGACTAAAAAGGAGCTATAATACGAAAATCCGAAGCAGGACGTTCCAAGTTAGAGAATTGGTATTAAAGGAGAACCAGAAGAATGTCCCAAACCCAAGTAGCAAAGGAAAATTTGAACTTAATTGGTTGGGACCATTCGTTATCACAGCAAGTTACAAGTCAAGGGCATATCAGTTATCAACACCCAAAGGGGAACTTGTGTAAGAGCCCATTAATAGCTCTCACCTCAAAAAGTTTTATGCCTAAATCTTTCAAGGTATAGAAGCAAAAAGTCCAAAAAATCAGAAAATGTCTAGGAAAAATGGTTACCTTGGCAAAAACCTGGAAAAAGAAAAAAAAATCAGAAAAATGATTGAAAATAGTAAAGAGAAAAAATCATCCTCTAGTGAAAACCACTTTGGTGGCACTTTGGGAAAGTACCTTGGTGAAAACTTGGAAGACAGGTGCCTTGTGTAAATAAGTACTTTCCATCCACCAAGATCTTTATGGCTTGTTCTACATCATCCATCCATCACATTCGAATCTGCATCCGCACCATAGCTTGGTCCTATTTTCATATCATGATCCCTCCTAGTACTACTCGGCACATCCTCAAGGTCAGTCTATCCTACCTTAATCAGAGTAGTCTATTGTATCACACTGGGGGCACGTTCTCAGTGGATCGGATTTATGTATATCCTTAAAATCCTTACATCAGAAAATCCAAAAAAAATTTGAAAAAGACATCAAAATCCAAAAACATTCAAAAATAATCAAAGCCAAAAACAAAGGTCGTCTTGTCAAACTACATCATCTCTAAGATTGAACGTAGGCAATATTGATCTTTAATCATCCCTCGATTCATTTAGGTCAGTCCTATAGGAATTTGTCATAATAAACTAACATCTCATCATGTATATCATCATCTGTAAATCGATCAACTTATTAGTCAAACTACGTGGTCTCTACATGTATAATGTAAGCAAGGATAATATGTTGATCAGCCCCCGAGGCCCCTAGGATAGATCCTTAGGTTAGTCTCTTGGTCAAAATCTCACAAAACCCCAAAACATTGAAAAATAAAAAAATCAAAACATTTGAAAATCTCAAAAATACCAAAAACAACCTCAAAACATCTCAAAAAGATAAAAAAAATCCAAATATTTGAAAAATCCATCTCATCTCGCTTACACCCGCAATAACATCAATCATAATAAACAATCGTCATTCTCAATCTTTGGTAAGACAATCAGAAACAAGTCTAGCAGGTCAACAATGAAAACTCAAAACATCATGTCTTAGGTCTAAGTCAGTGCATAGGCAAGTTGGTCATCTCTTTGTGTCGATAACTCATCATCCAAATTGGTCCCATATGAATCATTTGAAAGAATACTTTGGATAACGAAATGATGTTCTTCCATCCACTAACGTGTCCTAGGATGAATCCTTCCTACAATGGGCATTATCTTTTGGCAATAGTTTTGGCTCTTATCCTTAGAAAACACACCCCCTTTTGGTTAGTGGTATTAAAGAACATTAGCTTGTTTGTTTACGTTGTATTTATCTTTGGACTTCTCTTATTGCGCTCATTCCAAGGACTTCTCGATGATATCCCAATAGAGGATTTAGAGAAATAGGAATGGGGCAACAATCATTATCTTTTTGTCTACTATGGTTGTTGGAAATTCTTGTAATATAACCTTGGTGAATAATGGCTTTGTTAGGTATGTATGGAGAAGGTCTTGGACAACTTGTTGACTATTGCAGTGATAGGTTTACCTTTCCATGTTTTGGTCCAAGATGTTTGAAACTTCTAAAGGGCATCCTAGCAAGGTTTTCGTATGTCAAGTGTGAACAAGGATACTCCTATCTGTTTGTCAAGTCAAAGTCTATCACACTGGGTACAATGCCATCCTGGTTTTCTATACCTTGATACATCGTACCACATGTGTTATCAAACGTAAGGAAATTAGCCCTTTCAAAATCCCAATTCCTCTGCAAGTAATCATCATCATCATCATTTGCATTTGCATCATATTATGTCTTGTTGAAATGACTTCTTCTCTTCTTTCTTACCGCACTAACAAAGTACTATGACAGTTGATCATTGCCATCATCATCATCATTGATCCTGCATCCACAAATCATTAGCATATTGCATCAACATATCATATAGGAAACACATGCATTTCATTTCCATCATCATATAAATATGGCATTATAAGCAGTCTTCATAGATAAGCACATTCATTTTATTACATTGCATCCATCTTTACATTGCATTGCATCCATTGCATTGCATAACATTGCATTTATCACATAAATCATTGCATAACATTCATTTGCATTTCATAACCATTTCACATTACCACCTATTGCATAATCATACAAAATAGGTACATAAGCATCATTGATAATCCATCGCATACATATTTGCATAACATCATAACATCATTTCACACATTTTGTTCGTATTACATTACGCATCATCATACCACTTTGCATAGACATATCATTACATCACATTAAAATGCATCACATGTACATACATTATCATTTAGTAGGTTTAGGATAATAAAATTTGTTATTCTAAGCATCTTAAAACACCATCTCATTTGCATCATATCACAACCATCACATTTACAGTGCATTATATCATCCACCAATCATCCATGTCATCTCATAAATAACATCATAAATCATTCATTGTATAAATCATTCCACATCATTATAAGCTTAAATGGAAACATAAAAAATCCATTACATGCATCCATAATCATTTCATATATAGACAGGATTCACATATTATTTCGCACATGCACCATAGATCATTTCCATATCATTATGCATTCATTTACATTTCATATCACAAATCACATCACCATTTGCATCAACATAAATAGCTCATCATATAGACAACACCATTGCACATTACATAAATACATCTGCATATCATAGGTTAACATAATATAGATCTATTAGTCATAAACATTACATCATATAGCATCATATAGCATCATATAAGCATCATATAACATGATTGCACAACATATAGAAATGAAGTCATCCACACTTGCATAAATAAATGGTACGCATCGCATCACATCAAAATCATGATTGGCTCATATATATATCATCGATAATGTAACTGTCATAGTACAAGAATAACTCAGATCAATGTACATGTATGTCAATCATTACAAAAGGCCCATTGCGCTATCAAAAATGAACCCATAAGGAACAAAAAAGTATCATATCATCTCGATCAAGCTCTGTCCCCATGTATGCTACCCTCACCCCTGTCACCATGGCCCTCTACTGGTCTATGGCTGGTCCTCTCTGAATACTCTGGGACCCATCCTACTCTGGGGATGGCCTCATGATAGTGCCTCTGATAGTACTCAGCCTCTCAGACGGCATCCCTATAAGATCAAATGGACCTTGTACCCTGAGAAGACGAGGTTGTCATGATCTCTAGCTATCGTCTCTCACCTAGCTTTGTGGCTGCTTGTAACTTTGTAGCCTGTCTCTACTGTATGACCTGATCCCTCTCGGCCCTAAGTTGTTCTTTCTCAGCTATCACAGCCTGGACCTGAGCCTATAGTTGTGCAATAAATGCATCTTGAGGATCCACCTATCCTGTCGGTTGTGCTCGTGGTTGTACCTCAGGATGCACCTAAGGCTGATCCTCACTCCCAGCTTGTGGCTGACCTACTGGTACCTGCTATTGGTCCTGCATGTGCACATCTACCTAATTTTGTTGAACTGGAGGCACAACTAGCTAGTCTCATCGAGCAATACCCCTTCGTGCTCATCCTCCCCCTCTACCCCTCACTCTCTGCTGATCGAGGACTGCACCTGGAATAGTCAATCAAAGTATAGGATGGAACCAATCCTTGTAGGCCTGTATCATGCTTGGATCTGCATGCCCCTGATTATAAGCCCATGACCAAGCCACTAACTACCTAAAACTATCCACCACCTTTGAGGCAATAATATACCACCCCCATGAAAATTGTGTCATGGTGTGGGTGAAGACGCCTATGTAGTCATCATCAAGGAGATCTTGGGGCTCACCCAAATAACACTGCACACACTCGGGCAGGTACCTCTCAATCATGGTGTGCTCTCACCCCTACATAAAATGGTCCTGGCGGGCATAAAACAACTCATTAGCATCGTCAGCTCATCTAGGCCAACCAAGTTACCGTCACAACATAAAAACCTACATCTCGTCCAAGACCGTCCTCCAGTAGGGGAACCCGTGCTCACCAATGTGTGTAAAGGACACTCTGCCTCTGTATCGCCACACGAGGGGATCATCTGGCAACATCAGAACTGAAACAACATGTGGACATAGCACAGCAATGTGCTCCCATGCTCAGAAGTGAAGAAGTCTCATGCCTGCTCTGAGTGCTCTTCCATCCATATACACATACTCATGCAGATTTCTATATAAAAAAACTAGAAGCACTGACCCCCAAGCAAAATAGACCAGCCTATCTTGAACCATCCGCTCCCAGTAATATCCCTAGCTAGGACTGAAGTATTGCCCTCATCTATCAAGGGCAATGAGACCCAAAATAATAGATGCAATAACTAGGCAGAAGGGAGGTGCCAAGATCTTGTGCCACTCGAGCTCTATCTGCCCCTCACAGAAAATGATGTCCTCTGTGGTGAGGACTCTATGGGAAGCATCGTGCCCCTCATCCATATCAAAAATCACTCACCGAACATGAATCAATAATCTCAAAATATGCCAAACATCCCCTAAGGTGACGGTGGCCTCGCTAGTGGGAAGATGAAATGAAGAGGTCTCGTTGTGCCATCTCTCAACCAGTGCTGACAACATCCCTAGGTGACTGTGAATGGGCACTGCATAGGAAATATACCATAACCTCACAATCCAGAGTTGATCTTGATCTCTATTGCTCAAATCCCACAAATAGCCGAATAGGTCCCACGACCTGTGCTCTCGAGAGTAGAGCTCCCTCGCCACATCCTACATCAAGGAAGGTCACCATGTTAAATTTTTTGAAAAATTCTTCATCGAGCGTTCAAAAAACCTTTCCAATGATGCAATCTGTGAAGGTGTCATAGTTTGATTTCTAATCAAACTCCAATGCTAGGGCATAAAAGACCAAAACTGAACCGCTATGGTGCACTTTCTCTCCCAGCGACGCACTTTGAACAAATACAAGACCATCGCATTGTAGTTATCAAACTACCCCGCCAGCCCCGAGCTCAGCATCAAAGTTTTCAAACTCCAAACTGCATTGCCACTACACTATTTGACACTGAGTGGCCCAGTTTGATTTTTGAGTGGCGCTATATAGCACCATTACAGAAGGACCGACTTTGGAAGCATTAAATACCAGCTAAAAAATGAAAAACGAAGCTCAAGTAAGGGTCACTTACTAGTGCCCCGATGCCAGGTGGTCATTGGTACATCTGAACTCGATCAAAAATATGTAGGGGAAGCTATCATTGTGCCATGTCATCAGGTGGTCAGAGCTCAAATCTCGAGGTTGCAAATGGAAGTGTGTGAAAATGACTTGAAAGTGACCCCTCGGGCCCCTTTTAAGCTTAAAAATTAGGGTTTTTTCACCCTAATTGGTTGTCCTGCTAGGCTTTTGGACCCTTAAACCTATTTCTATCTAGTTGAGGCTTGGTTTACATTGTTTTATTGCATTTAGACACATTTTTGGCCTCCTAGAGCCTTTTCAGACCTGTCGGGCACCTTGTCCTCTTTTTTCACGAGATCACCCAAAAATTCAATTTTTTGTCCAATCTCTTGAGGGGGCATTATATTGGCATATTTTCTCTTGTCAGGCAGCAGTGGGGCAATATTTTTGAATAACAAAAAAAAAATTCAACTTTGATCGAGATCGTTTATTCTTTGAACCAATGCAACAAGTGCATTGCTTCAAAGAGGGGCAAAATGTAGACACGTAAAATATGTCGATTGACATTGTGCATCTGATCTTGACTACTAACATTGTTTCTTCCTGAATCATCCCTCAGTCTAACCATTTAATCAAATCCCCTTATCTGATTAAATTCATCAATATTCCTCTCTTAATCAAATAAATCATTTTATCTAATTCAGTCACTCTATTTTGTTAATTAAATCAATCCATCTAATCTAATTATCCCTATTTAATTAAATAATTAATTTTATTTCATTAAATCTCTAAAGTTTATCTATTGAATTAAATAAATTAAAACCTTATTTGATTTAATCTAACACCATCTCTTTAATTAAATAAATCAAAATCCTTATTTAATTATTCTTTTATCATATTCCTCTCTTATTTGATTTAAATAAATCCATGCATTTGAGTCAAATAGGTCACATCATCTAATCCCTCATTAAATTAATTAAACCTTGATTAATTTAATCTCTTATCATGTCCCATCCTCTAGATTTTTCAAGTTGCACATGATTTTATATTTAATTCATTTATTAAATCTCTATTTTCCTCACAAAGCATCTTTTGGAATATTCTCCAAGTTTGAATTCAAAAATTTCAAGTCAACATGTACATCCAACAAGGCAATAACTTCATCTTACATGTCCTTTTCCTTGAGCCAAGTTACATTTATTGCATTTTCCCTTCCCTCTTGCAAGTCATTTCAACAAATTTGAAATTCAAAAATATGCATTTATTGGCACAATCCTCAAAACTTGCACATCCTCCATGCACTCATGGATTAACAAGTGGCATATTGCCATTGGATGAATGTTAGTCCTACATTGCTCAAATTTGGACATTCATCCATCTTGGCATTCTATAAATAAAGAGTTCTTATCCTCATTTTATCATCCACAAATTATGCAAAGTTACCATGCTCAAATATCTATCAAATTTCATCCATCACCATTGAGTTTCTAGCTAGATTTTTGCAGATTTTTGGCTTGGAACTCTCATTCTTCATCAACAAAATGGATCAAATCTCTTCAACACATCAAGCTTGCATCTTAGGAATTTGGAAAGGGCCAATTTTCACATCAAATTGGTACCAATTTCCCCATGGAACCATATGTTTGCTATTCTAATTAGGATTGAATCTATATTTTCTTGTTTCATTGTGTTCTTCATTGTTTTCTTTCCTAATTTGAGTTTTGTAAATAGATTTCATGGGGAATCCTTGTTTATGCTTGCAATCTCTAACTTAATGTGTGTGTTCTCATTGTTTTGTAAGTATTAGGATTGGGGTTTACACAGTATCTACAAATGTTTTCAATAGAACCTGAGTGGGTTTCTTGATTTCTTGAGGAAACTTAAATTTTTTTTGTAGAAATGCAAATGGTTTTGTAAATTTACTCCATTTTTCTATAGAATATAGCAATGTTTCCTCATTCTTTGAAACCCTAGGTGGGTTTTCCATATTTTTCAAAAAAGAGGTCAAACTTGACCATGACTTGTCATAAAATGAGTCTCCATTTGTCATTTTTTCTTCTTTTCACCATTGTTATTTTTGCGCATTAGCTTCTATTTCTTGAACCCAGATGGGTCCCTTAGTTTGAAAGAAAACTTTTGATTTGCTAAAAATGATTCAATACCATTGCATAGTGTGAGCATAATGAAAGCCCCAATTTGTAGCAAAAAGTGTTTTTTCAATGAGCAATTATCTAAATTGATTTTGCAAATACACCTCTTTTCCTTTAGTGTTTTCTAAATATCAACTATCCAACTATGAGGAATCTGTGAAGACTTGTTCTTCTTCTTGTTTGAAGGAGTTCTAAAATATTTTGAAATCACAATACCCTCAAGAATTTTTCAATACTCTCATTGCCAAACTTCATGTGAAACTCTACTTCTAATCTATCACTATCTTGGTCATCAAACAAAATGCTTTCCCTAAGCTTCTCCATCTTTATATCACATACTCCATTAGCAATATATTTTCTAAAGCTCCCTTTTTGTGAGCCACATTTTGTGTCATATTCTCAAAATGCATTTTTTCCATCATTTTCCTCATTGCTACTTTCAAAATCTATGGATTCCTCACCATTGCTTTCTGACACTTTTCCATGGGATAGTTGTTCTAATGCACTTCTATCTAGTCACCACTCATCTTTTAGAAATTCAAAATAAGTGCCACCTAATCCCTCAAAATAGTCTAGTGTTGTTTCATCATCTATCAGATATCTTTGACATTGATGCCATAGCACTATCTCTTGAAACACTTCAATAGCATTGTCTCTTGGTAGACTGGTGTTGATAGAGAGAGGATCCAGATCTGTCATAGGACTGTCCTCTAACTATTGTGATATGATCATTGTATCCCAATTTTAATGATTGGAAAGATGAGATATTATTAATTTCTTCTTATTGATGTAACTATCACTTACTCTTGACTATCTCGCAGCTTTCTCATGATAGCTCTTGACATTATCTACTCACTATTTCTTACAATAACTCAGAGAGAAATTTGCTTGGTTGATAAATCTACATACGCATGGATTGTATAGCAAGGCTCTGATCTCTATCCTAGCTCCTATAACATCTTTAGTGTCAACCCTTTTAATACATTTTGGAGAAAGTATATCCTAAACCTCCATTGGTTTCATCAAGATCAAGCCTTATTTTTACATATTATTTTAGCATGCCACACACTATTATGCACTCTTCTCCAATTATGATTTTCTTTGTATGGGCACATTATTTGTGTCAACTAGAGTTGATGTTTCTTGAATGTCTTTTCCTTTTGTGCCTTTCCTCAAACCATCATGCATTGATTGTTAGCTAGAAAATTTGTTTGTCTAATGTTTGATTGAGAAGGCCTTGAATAAATAATTGTCCAACTTGGACTTGTCTTTTGGCATTCCTTTCTTTGACATGATGTCATTCACTTATGCATGTGTAGTCCACCTCCTTTAAGATGTTCAAATGTTCTACCCCATCTTTTCCATCATCTTTGATAGATGAAGTGTTAGTAACAGGCGTGTGTTTATAAACACAATTATCATGTATTTGTATGCTAGATGCAAGGTATCCTTCTAAAATGTTATTTGATTCATCCTTACTAGCTGTAACATTATTTCTTCATGTTCCTATAGAATTTTACAAAAAAAATTCCTATTCACCTATATCATGACCTTTTCATCAAAGGGGTCAGTTTGTGTTGTTTCATGATTGAATCAACCATTTATTTCTCCATTTCCATCAATAAAGTTATTATTAACTTCATATCACTTGTGGATGTAATCCTTGGGTCTTAGCAACTTCAAGAAATGTAGATGAAAATTTATCATTATGTGACATAGAACAGGGCAGTTGAAACCCCTCCTTTCTTTTCCATATGTAATTCCAACTCTCGTAGCCATTCCTTGTTTTCCTTTAGTAAAGTCAAAAGACATTTTTGTTGTCTTGCATGACATGAGAAGACATGTTGCGGTACAACCTGAATCTTCTATCTGATTCCATGACATTTATTTCCTTTTTGCTTATGTTTGATACATAACTGTCTCCCCACTCTAATCCTAGTGGGAAGACACATGTCCCCTATGTTGGTGACCTAAAAGCTCACCATCCTATGTGATGTGTGGTTTTCCAATAGGGTCAAGGTGGGAGGGACTTGACAATACTTTGGATTTCCCTCTCATTATTTAATAGATGCATAATTAAACTTGATGTATCTATGATTGGACTTGATGCATTTCCAAAATCACTTACTTCTTTTTATAAAATGGAACAAGGGTTCATTTAACAATATTGAAAGACATATCCAACAAAATGTGTTGCATCTTTTGAATATGATAATGAAACTTGATCAACTAGTGTGATTCCATATTGATTTAATGCATTGATAACAGATAATTTTTTGATCAAGTTGCTCAATTTCCTTTTCCTTTTAAAGCTTGTTTAGTTCTACCCTCATGGGAGCCACATTTACCCCACATGTTGAATTTAATCTGAATTAGAACAGTAACCAAACTTGTCCTAAATTTTCACATGAAGCAAACAAGTTAGAAAAATAGATGCATATTTTGGATGTGTTTGATGACTTCATTGTTTTCTAGGACATCCAAATTTTGCATGCTTATTTAAAGTACTTATGGATAAATTTATACATGCATAGGTAGGTGTGTATGTAAGGCTTGAGATATTTCATTACTTAGAGCCTTGCTCTAATATCATTATTTTTTCAGATGTAGGAGCTAGGAGCACTATGGAGCTAGGGAGGACACAATTATCTTGGGCCAACAACAACAAGGCAATCGAGCAACTTTGTAACTAGTCATTCTCAGGAAATGACTGGTCCCCATTCTTATATGCACATTGTTTGTTTCTTTTTACTTATTCATGTATAAATTGCTTCATATTTCTATTGAATAAGTAAAGTTAGTCCCTTGGCTTGTGAGGGACATGTACATTTCATGATTATCAATAAAAGATCACATTTGTATACATATGATTCTCTTTTCTCATTTGCTATAATTGAAACATTGGAATGAAAAAATGTAATCTATTTCATTTGACAATTTTTTTCCATGCATATTTAACCTAGCAGAGTTCTGGTTTAACTTTTAAATGTCAACACAAAAGAATAAACACTAAACATGATTTTAGCTAAAATCTAAAAATCAAGTAACAACACTTTTTCAAACAGCTCACTACCTTTTTTATGCTACCACATTTTCCATACATGTTTACCAAAGCATTTTATCAAATAGATCATTTTCTCACTGCTATGGCTTATAGATTAAAGAATTTTATTTCCAACAAATTTATGCAATACAGGATAGTAAAATAACTTAACTTCATCATTCAAAAGGATTCAATCCACTTTGCAACTCAAAAAATCAATTCTTTCTTTGTTTTCAAATTTCTACCTAGTCTTCCTACTAGGTTAGCCAACCCACTTTTCTTGTAAAATATTTCAATTTTCTCAAACAACCTTGTCAACAAATCCCCAAATCAAGCACCCATTATAGCCTACTTTCACATATCAAAAATTAAATACCAACTCCTTTGGATCAATGATATTTTATTAGTCTTCTCCTTCAATCTCTCCAACAACAACTTACATCAATGGATCATATCATTTTTAAACATTTTCCAACCTTTCCAACTTCCTACAACTACTTTGACCCTTGGCATTCCATGCCTTTACACCTTTTAAATTGCATTTTTACAACATTTGAAATTGACAACTTTCTCAATATTTTGTAATTTTGCACTTTATGCCTAAATTAACTAAGACTATTACAACCTCCAAAATGGCTATGTAAGCCTTATTACATCATCAAAACACCTTAACCAATTCAAACTCCTAAATTTTCCTCATGGAGGCATGTGCTTGCAAAGGTGCACCTACATGATAAACTATCGATGCTTGGAAAAAATACATCAGAGCATAATAGTAAGCAATAGAATAGACAAGGTAGTTATTAGTTTGATGGAATAGAAATGCAGTCTCATGGTGATGGAATTCCATTCCATCACCATGAAACCACAGTTCTTCAAGGCATTTCTTCAAATAGCTCACCACCTTTTCTATGATATCACATTTTCCATACATGTGTACCAAAGCATTTTATCTAACTACTCACTTCCTTGCTGCTATGGCTAAAAGCCTAAAACAGGTGCTTTCCAACAAACTATGGATGCTTGGAAAAATATCTATCAAAGCATAATAGTAAGCAATAATACCATAGAGAAGGAAATGAACTTTTTGAAAAAATTCCTGAAAGAAATTCGGTCTTATTGTAATGGAATGCCATGACATGCATTTGTTTATAAATGGCATTCCATCACCATGAGACCCCATTTCTTTGAGGCATTTTTTCAAACAATTCACTGCCTTTTTTATGCCACCATATTTATCATACATTTCTACAAAAGAATTTGATCAAATAGTTCATCGACTTGCTACTTTGGGTAAAAGCTTAAAAATGCATCCTTTCGAACAAGATATGGATAGGGAAAATAGTAAGCATGATAATCAGAAATATATAGTTTAATAAGTACTCCAAATTTTGTTCATTATCTTATACATTATAAGTCATGATGTGGATTGCTATTGTAGTTTTTGTGATTGAATAATTTTTTGTTTTATTTTTAGTTGAAATTGCAAGATGAAACACCTTTGAATGTGATGAGGGAAATGAAGATCATTTTTTCATCTGCTATACAATTCATGATGGCTCTGACAAGGGAGGTATGAGGCAAATAAGTAAATTTCAATTTATATTCATTGTTATAGATGTTAGTTAGTGAAAATTAAAATCATTCTTAATTCATAGTTTAATTTCTATTTGGATGGTTTATGTAGGGCTTAAGCATGCCTGAGCATGGGCGTGTGAATATTCCCTCGTGGAGAGAGATCATGAGATGGTGGTAAGTGATTATTTTTTAAAATATATCATTTTTTATAATGTAATTACTATATATTAATGTCTTATTTCTATCATTTTTTTGTTAAATATATTATTTTCTATTTATGTAGGAGCATTCCTTGAGTGTAGCACAAATAAGTGACAAACCTATCACCATCTAATCGACAAGCAAAGGAAAATAATTTATTTCCAGAGCATGGATCTAGAGCCCTTTGTTGTATGCCTACATGGAAATTTTGTACATATTTTGTATTGGATATATTTGACATTCTATGCCTATATGGCATTCTTGTAAGCATATATGGCTATTTTGTACCTATATTTCATACTTATATCTACATATATTAATGTATGCCTACATGGCTATTTGGTTAATACAAATTTTTTTTATCGATGGTGTCCATATTTGTATTCTAAATTGATGGTTCAATAGATATGAGTTAAGTGTATTCAAGTGTATACTTTACAACTTACACACGTGTTCCAATGTGTACTTTGTGACTTACATGTTTTCATACGTATACCTTGTATTCATGCATATACTTTGTATTAATTTGTGTATACTATGTATTCATGTGTGTACTTCAAGGCTTATGTATTTTTGAGTACTTTTGATTCCCTTATTCACATGTGCATGCTTGACTTACTCACATGTATACTTATTAATTGGTTAGTCGTAGCATTGATCATTGTTTTCCTTCATGGTTTGTCTCAAATATTAATTGATTGATGCTAAAAAAATTTATCTAAAAGAAAAAAAAGCATTTTCAATTGGTATTCCATGAAATGATTCATAAAAATATTCCAATATATTTAATCCTTTGATTGGAACGACTCAATTAAGCAAAGGATACACAATCTTCACAACACTTGCAAAACATAATATTCAAAGTAGATGAAGTAGTTAGCGTCTTGACACATTATCATACAAACATTTATTTTCAATAGGATTTAAACATTTTCACAACATAATCCTGATAGTGCAAAATGAATTCTTATGTTCTTGATCTGTATCACCATATAAACACGTCGAAAGATTTATATGTCAACTTTTTGCAATATTATTTCTTTTATACGAAATGGACTCAGGAGAAAATAAGTTATAATTTATAATACAAATAAGAAATGGACTCAACGCTGTCCTAGACCCCTGAATAGGTCTATTTAACAAAGCAACACACTCTCAATCACTCCTCTAATTGGAAAACACCATTGGGAAGCATTTACCAAATTATGCTGCCCCTTGACTTTACCCACTTTTACTCCCTCAAACCTCTCTTTTTCATTCAAAACCCATCTATTCCTATTGATGGTGTTTTTATGCACTTCTCAACACAGGCAGTGCGTAGGTGCACTACCTCTCTTGAAAGACAATCTCCCACAATCGAATTGTAGAACACTATCCCAAGGTCTCTCGAGTGTCAGGTCATGACAGTGCTCAGATACCTCAGTAGTTTGATGTGTTTTGCTGGAATCACAAGGCGGTCTTACAGAAAATACAAAGTGTGGACACAAAGCATGAAGTTGGATCTTGGAATGGAATCCTTAGGATGGGAAGTTGTTATGCACCATCTGTAGGTTCAAACAGCAATCTTGGACTCCATTTAGTTTTTTGGATTTGGCTTTACAATGTGCAATGAACCTTGGTATTGATCAGTTACTAAAAAAAAAGGAAAAGGGCGAAGGAGGAGAGAAGTTCCTAAGTCTGAAACTTGCTATGAATAGTGACAATGGAGTTCCTGCAATGGACAGTTCCTCAAAACAATATCCCACTTAACCAGGGATTCCACAGTATCATGGAAATTGTGCTATCTTCTAAGGCCTGTAGATGTTTCATCCTTCATTCACCACATGCATGCATGAATCAAAGATAAAGATTTAGGGCAGATTTACAATCAAGTCCAGGCTAACTTTGCACAGCTATCTACTTTCAGCAAACAACAAAAAGTATGGACTAAGGGATCATCAACAAAGTAGGAATTTTCACAATCACCCACAACATTTCTAAGATTTATTCAAATAAAGAAAATAGCTAGCTAAACAGTAATAAGATCTAAGTTAAGCATGTGGAATTGGAGAATGAATCAAGTAACATCAAACAAATCAAGAAAATACACCAAGTCAATGATATTTCTTATAAATTTCTGCAGCATGCCTTTACAACAACTCAACTCTCACTTTTGCAAATGAGGGGAGTGCTCTATTTATAATTCCCAAAAAGCCAAATGAATGGCCAAGATTCATTACAAAATAGGGTTTCACCTACCCCTAAATAGATTTAAAATTTAAAAACATGTTTTGTCTCCTTCCCTATTTTGTCATCTAGTGGATGATACTATTGCTCTTTCGTCCTGTAGCTAATTGTTGTTTTCTTTGTTGTAGCTACTCTTCAGGGAGGTCTTCTTCTTTGGCTGGGCTGTCCTCTTGCTCCTTAGAAGCTGCATGTTCTATATATTTGAGGATGATGGCCTGGAGCTTTTCAATCTCGAGGATCTCGCATCTTAACGCCTGGTAGCTCCATTCCTTAGCGTTCTCTTCCAGTCGCTTCCAATCCTCGTCATACTTCGAGCCTTGGTCTCTGAACAACTCTGATCAGTCAAAGGCGCGGGCAACAAAACTCAGGAACTCCATTGTGATTTCTTCGGCTGTCTTGTCCTTCATCTTCTCCTCGAAGTATGGTTTGATCTTATCGGCATCTATTTGTACCATGGGCATATCATAGCCCGTCATCAACTTAAGGTATTGGGCACATTCTGCCTGAATTTCCTTAATCCACTCAATATCCGGATCCACTCTGTTCAGGATCTGCTCTAACCTCTCCTTCTGGTTGTCAAGGTCTCTGTGCCACATGTCCACCAGCTAGTGATCTTCTTTCTTTAGTTCCAGCTTCTCCTCCCATGTGTTCTTAGGCATTCGAAGGATGGCTTCAATTCTCGGGAAGGTGGAGTCGTATATTGCAGGGAAATTGGTGCAGAGCCTCTTTGTGCTCTCCAGGGACTGGATCAGGTCCAAGAACTTATTGGATGTTCGCACAACCTTGTTGATTCCCATGTTTCTGACGTATGTGACCCGTTGGAACAAATCCTCAGTTGTTTTCTCTAAGTTCTTCCTTCTCTCCATCTTGTCAATTTGTTCTTTAGAGAGCAACTGTGGTGCAACTGTGGAGGTGGTGGGCAGGTCGTCCACTGAGGACCATTGCTGTATGTAGTCGATTAGGGTAGCAATTTGCACTTTGAGCTCATCCTTCGGTACCTTATCCTGCTTGATTAGGTGCACCACTGTGGCCACCGACTCTTCTAGGTGTTCAACCTTTTGTTCCCTAGTTGTTGCCCCCAAGTCAATGGTAGAGATATTATAGCTCACCCCTGTTTGGCCAACTATAGGTGTTGCAATTTGTGCTTCTCGGGAGCCAGAAGCATCCATTGTTATCTTGGAATGGACCTTGGGCTTCTATTCCTTCTCTGTCGCGCTCAGGGATCAAGCCAAGATGGCCTCCAATCTCGCTCTTGGGTCCTTTAGCACAGGAGAAGCCTTCTCTAGTTGCTTCTCCAACCAATCAGGCATAGCAGATTTATCCCTGGGTGCATCATGGCTGCTCTCACCCTTCTTAGTCAAAGACAAGACTTCTGCCTCCTTTTCCTTTTGGGGCTACTTTTTCTCTTTAGTAGTGTCCTCCTCCTCTTCGTCAAAGTCGCGAATAAACACGAGGTGTTTAACGGGCAGCTTGGTGGATAATTGTCGGGTGGGATCTTCTTCTTCTGTTGCTTCCTCTTCTTTCTTCTCTTCAGTAGCCTTGGCCTCCGGGCTCTTGTCAACATTGGTCTTAGCCTTAGATAAATCCTTTTGCAGCCGCTCTTCTGGTGGCTGCCCCTCTTCACCATGTGGTGACTTTTCTATGTCTTCCCCAACGTCCTTTAATTGTCATGCCACCTCCTCCTCAAGGTCCCCATCAAACGTCTGGGTGATCTCCCTGGCACCCGAGCCATCCTCCTCATCTCCGCTCCCAGAAGAGTCTGTCTTCTATCCCTCATAGACCACCCTATCGATGGTTCAGTGTTGGTACTCGGAGTGTTCGTGATACTCGTCAGCCTCCTCCTCAATAGACTTCAAGGTCTCCTACTCTTGCTCCTCCAACTCTTTTGATATTTGCATTGTGGCCTCCATGGCTGGTGGCCCCGTTGGTAGTTGTGAAGGCTGAGCCGTTGTGAGGGCTTGGGCGAGGGCTGCTTGGAGAGTGGGGTCCATTAGGATTTGTGAGAGCTTAGGGGGAAGACTCTGCATATGCCTCGCAAGGGCCTTGAGTATAGTGGCAAGGGGAACAGGTGATGCTATTATTGTCAGAGGGAGTGATGCGATTGGTGACATGGTGGCAGAAGAAGGAGGAGTGGTCATGCCAGAAGAGGAATCAATGACAACCACTGACCCGGCTGGGGGCGAAGGGTCAAGATGGACAGAAATATCCACCGCTTGTAGAGATGAGGTGACCACAACCAGGGAGGCAAGTGGTGCACCAAGAGGGGGAGGGAGAAGCAAGGGAGGCTACAATTCTATTGTAGTCACTATCAGTTTGATCCTCTTGGGAGATGAGCCTCCCGTGTCTTTCTTTGCTTGCTCCTTGGGGTCCATAAATTACGCTGTCTCTGTTCCCTTTCTCTTTGGGGACCTGGTGACTAGGGGAGACTTGGAAGTCTCACCAGCTGATGTGGTGGCGGCAACGTCCTCCGTAGCACTGGGCTCGCTCTTGAGCGCTTCATATGTAAGGACTACTCCTTGTTGCTTCAGTTGTGCCACCTACCCATTGACCCACTCCTTAGTGCAAGTTATGATCGGCTAGTGATGGTGTCTAGGTCGTCGACTTCTTGCTTGTCCCAGTCAATCGATGGTATGGGAAGGTTGGCAACCATAGGGTACCTCGGGTGCATTATCGTGGACTCGTTCTCCTCGAGCTTGTCCAGTACCTGGAATGGTTGCACTCTTCTTAAGAACTGTATGGTCATGCACATGTAGTGCCTTGCATGGACCTCTTTGTTGTCTTTGCAATCTGCCCAGAAGTCTTCAATATGGTATTGGTGGGCGTACGCCAGCCCCAGTGCTTTTCTGACATGGCCATGTGGGTCCATCCGCGGGCGAGTAGTGTACCAGTCAAAATTATATTCCTTGAGTTCTTTCTCAGAATTGCTAGCACATTGAGATGTCTGTAGTCGATACAGGCCCTGGCTGAGGGTCATGGGATAGGGGATCCCTGCTACGTGTTTGTTGCTGAAGATGGCCTGGATATACTAGAGCTACCAGGAAAGCTCCAGGAGGATGATCCTGTCATTTGGGTACCGCGACAATCTGTTTGGCCGTTTCGTGAAACCCTGTGCCCGGATGTAGGTAAACTTGGGGAATTGAATGAACAGGAAAGCATATTCTTTTAAGAGTGCTCTAGCGTTATGGGAGACTCTCCTCTCGAAGTCATTGGCGATCAATTTGATGATATGGCCAATGAAGGTGTCATTGACCCGACAGTACTCCTTCTTGAAATTTTGGTATTGGAGTTGTGGGTATTTGTTGAATGGCTTGAGCCCTCACCTGTGCCCCTGATCAAGTGCTACAAATAGCCTGCTGTATTATCTTTGGCTTGCCAGGGAGTATACCAAGTAGGAGGTCATGTAAAACTTAGAGCTTTTCTTGACGTTGAAAAATTGCTCATGGAAGCAGTTGCTAATGATGCCTCCCTAGTCGAATGAGACCTTGGTGTTAACATCCTCATTCCCCCACAGGATCTGCTCAATGTAATAGGCCATCCACTCTTGGAAGTAGGCAGCTACTGGGAGACCCATGACCCTGCTTAGCATAGTTACTAGGTCGTGGTAGTCCTCGTGGAAATCGCTACAGAACAGTTCATGGGGAACCTTCGTAGCGCTGCCCTGTTTCTCCTTAACCCAGTAGAGGTTGATAGACTTCTTGCATCCTGACAGACTAGCATCCCACGCCGCTTGGCATTGTTCTAATGAGGGGACCTCCATGTGTGGGAACGTGGGAATGTGAAATATTTTCGTGATTCCTTCTGGTGACATGTCGGCGAGGATGTTCCCCTCCTTGTCCACAATTGTTCTAGTGTCAGCTTGATAGGCTTCTCGGCACGCCATCAATAGTTTGGGTGCCACTAGAGAGGGAGGGAATCTGGCAGCCTTGGCTATTCTTCTCTACCATATTAGTCTGGCATTCTTTGTCATAGGGTTGACCTTGACCCTCTGAGTGAATTCGTCTATGTCCACTTAGTCAATGTTGGTATCTGAGATCTCCTTCCAGTCTATTGAAACCTTTGACTGGAGTGGCTCACCCTGGAACTGATACTTCATTTGGTCTTTATCTTCTTTTCCCTGAGGGGTCCTTCTTGATTTCTTGCCATTATCCTTTTCGGCGGAGGCCCCTGAAGTTCCTGTAGCCTATTCCATATATCCTGCAAGCAAGGGAAAAGTCAGTACAACAAGCATCGAAAGAAATTACTTTAGTCCATATTTTGAGCATATCATCTAAATAATTAATCAAGTACATCATAAATCTTGCTTCTAGATGTTATCAATTTCATTTTAGGGCATTTGGACAATCCGGGCCCAGAGGGCGGGACTTCCATGGTAGGAATGTTGTTTGGAAGAGAGAATGCAACCGAAAGTTCCCGGAGAGCCTCCTTGGCCAAATTTCAATGTTTCAAGAGGCTCATGATGGAGAAGAGCAAATTTTAGGACATGGGTCGAAGTCAGATTCTGGATTTGAGCTTGTTTGGGTTGATCTAAGGGGCATCGGAGGCTTCAAGCCAGGAAGCTGGCAGGAGAAGGCATTCGATGGCGGCGAACAGCGGACGGAAACCCAGAAGCGGAACCCCGGGGTGGGGTATTTCCGTTTAGTAGCAGCGATCAAGCGGCGGACTTCCAATGATGGAATCCTGGACACTGAGATCTGGAAGGCAGATGGCTAAGAACGATATGGTGATAGTCTACAGCGGACGGCCCTTCGGAGCCCGGAGAGCAAAAAGGCCGGCAATATACATTGTTCAGTTCGGCGGTAATTGGAGTGGCGGGGCCCGACGGTCGAGGCGCCGATCGACAATGGCAGGGCAGGAGCATCATCGGCAAGAGAGCACTGGACTTCCGAAGATGGAAGTCTAGGAGGCGGCACCCGGGGGTCGGGTGGTAGCGAGGACCTCGCTGTAAGATTTCGCCATTGGAAATGGTAGCAAATTAGACACAGAGGTCTGACACCTGGGGTCTGATGAGAATGACGGAAGAATTCCACATCGCCATAGACCACCGGTGAAAGCAGGGTGGAAGCTCAGAGACAGAACCCTGGGGACTGAAGCCCGAGGCAATAAAAGTACACATGCACAAGTTTAAGTTAAGACAGTGAAAAATATTCCAGGGCCCAGAAGCTAGAAGGCAGTGGCATGTTTTCAGATGAGGCACAGCGAAGTGCCAGGGGAAACTCGGGAAGGGAAACCCGATGGACTGGGCCCGTCAGGGCAGATTACCGTCAGGAGTTTGGAGTTTTGGATTCCGACGGCGAAGGAGGGTTTTGGGCCTGGCAAGGACTTTTTCCCTGCGCAAAGAACAACAACGACATGGACAAGTCTCAAGTCGGCGGCGAGGGAAACTCTGATTTGTTTGGGAGATTTTCAAAAGATGGGTAATGAGCACAACCTAGTTTTCTACCACTTATTTCAACCAAGCCAATTATTTAATTCGTTTAAATCCCCCAAAATGACGAAAAAAGATAGGAGGGAAAACGGGGATGGCCTACCTCGAATACACAGAGTGGGGGGTGAATGTGGGATCCACCGGGGTCGACAGAGTAAAGTTGATGGCGATGGTCTTGATGTTGTTGATCGTGGTGGGCTCCAGATGATTGCTGCTCCAACTCACTTCAATTTGAATTGTGAAAATGACTTTGGCGGGTTGGGAATTTTATACCCTAACCACCATTAATACCTGCATTAAATGAATGTACAGCGGTGGGAAAATTCGTTGGGATTTGAATTTAGGTCAGCGGCGGCGGTGGAGACTCCAGAGCCCGGCAGCTGGAAGGACGTGAGGTGACAGCCGCCATGAGGTTTTCATGAACTTTGAATCAGCCATGGCAAAGAGAGCCTCAGGACCCAGAGGGTGGGAGGCCGGCAAGGATCCGCCGTGGAGGACGGCGAAAATACCATGGAAGACCAGGGGCAGAATTCTGGACATCTGGACCCAGAAAGCCTCATGGCAGGTGGGCAAGGACAAACCAGATACTTGCGGAAAAGGCTCAGGCAAGGCCCGAGGGGCGGGCGGCCGTTGGAGGGTCACCGCCACAGATGGCGAGCACTGGACGGAAGTGCGAATGTGGACCTTTGGGGGTCGGGCCAGAAGGGGTAGGCTCCGCCCCGAAAACTCACTACGAATTTCAAACGGAGGGTGGCAGGGTAGGCCCCGAGGGGCGGAAAGATGCCCGAAGATCTCAATCAGAGGACGGAAAAGGCGAAAGGGAAGCCTAAAAAGGGAACCCCGGAGGCCCGGGCCTGCAGGGGCCTAGGGCCGCTCCAGAGCCAAAATGCCAAAGGGAACCCGCGAGGCCCGGGAGGGCAGCAAAAATCGAAGAGGAGGCATGGTTGATTTATGATGAAACCTTGGAGCAACATCGACCATGCGGAACATCAAAAAAGAGGGGCACGCAAAATGAGGTAGTATCGAAAGACCTGACGAGGCGAAAGAAAAGAGGGTCCCCATTCCGAACGGGGCGTGTGTGCTAAGGGTACAACAAATGGCTACTCCGCTGGAGAACGCTCTAGAGTGTTCTAGGGATAAATATTCATTCAAGACCCAGAATCTCTGGTTTCGTAGACCATGAGTGGCTTCCGAAGGTGAATCCGAGAGAACGAGATCCTTAATTAGGTCAGCTTATAGGACATCTCAGAAGTGTGTGTAGTGAATTCATTCCTTTCTTTGGGATAGTGACCAGGGTTACCAATTCAATCGAGTGAGCTACATAAATCGCCTAGCACCAAAAGTAACTTGGACATTGCCCCGCTGCCAGTCAGGCATCCATAGCCCCGACGGAGTTGTCGCTACAATCTCATGGGTATTGCTCTACTGTCAGCCAGGTGTCCATAGCCTCGGTAGAGATACCCGAACACCCATACGATCATTTATTTTTCTTTTCCAAAATTCGCCCATTTTTTCTTTTTGTTTAGATACTTCATTTCTCTTTTATCATTTAGTTCGACCAGGTAAGCATTGAAGCTTACAATGAGTTTGAGACTGCAATGGTCACTAGAGTAGACTTAAAAATTTTCACTCGCTGGGGTGTCATAACAACCATAGTATGGTCCTTCAGAAATTATTATTATATGTTTTATGTGAGATCCAAGATGTGGGTAAGAAGATCAAGTGAAGGGTCAAGTTCTGAGCAGAGTTCAAACAAGGAAATCATTTGTGGATAGCTTTGCAAAGACTGATAGTCTAGAGTGAATGTTTAGCCAAAGAACACAAAGAATGGACAGCAAAGTGAACCGCTTGTTAGGCAAGCACGACCACTGCAAAGGAGCGGGAAACCTCTTTTGAAACAAAACTGCTTGGAGGGAGACAACAAAGCGACGCAAACAAAATGTAGACAAGCAAGGAAGCAACTACTCTAACCTATGCACAAGTATTTACAATGAAGAGCTCGACGAAGCTTAGGCCTGGAAGTAATGCTTCAGGTGCTGCCCATTGACTGGCAATGGGATGTTCTCACCAATTAAGGTCTTTAGGCAGAAGGCATTATCTCCCAAAATCTCAGCTATCTAAAAGGGGCCAAGCCAAAGCTTGTCGAATTTATTGTGTCCCCCTTTCTTCTCATGGGCCTTGTCCCAATACAGGACCAAATCCATAATTCTAAAGGCCTTGATTTTGGCTCAGCGGTCGAACCGTCTCTTAACTATGCCCTAATGTTTGGTGAAATTTTCTATTGCGCGGTTTTGGACTTCCTCTAAATGTAAGAGCTTAGCTAACCGAGCTTCCCTACGATCTCCTCCCTCATAAAAATAATTGATGAACTGAAGAGTAGGAATCTTTAGATGGATGGTGAATATAGGCTCTAGGCCATAGACAAGGTGGAACAGAGAATCGCCAAGGGCAGTCTTGTGGCGAGTGCGATCAGCCCAAAGGGCAAAATAGAGTTGGGTATACCAGTCCTTGGGATTCCTATCTAGCAGCTTTTTAATCACAGTAATCAGATTCTTATTCATGGATTCGGCAAGGCCATTGCCTTGAGGGTAATAATTGGATGAGAATTTAAGGGCTATTCCATAGTCAAACGCCCAACTAGCAAACTTTAATGAAGCAAATGCAGGTCCATTATCACATACCAAAGCATACAGACAACCAAAGTGATTTAAAATGAAACTTTCTAAGAAATTAGTAACTACTTCAGTTGTGCATTGCTTACATACTATTACCTCCGTCCATCTAGTACAATAATCAGTAGCGGTAAGAATGTACCTGTGTCTCGTAGACAATGGAGGGCTTACCAGACCGATGAAGTCGAGACCCCATTGCGCAAAAGGCCTTACCTCCAGCACGGGCTGCAATGGGATAACATCGTTCCTCTCCCTGGTGGCGGCGGTCTGGCACGTGTGGCATGAACAAATATGGCAATAGGCATCATTGAAGACGGTTGGCCAATAGTACCCTGCTCTCAATATTTGGTGTGCTGTGGAAGAACCTGAGCCATGGCCCGTACCAAATTTATTGTGAAACTCCTTCAAGACGCATTATGCTTCCTCCTTGCCAAGGCATCTCAGGTAAATGCCTTCATGATTCTTCTTGTAGAGAATGGAACCCTGCAACATGTAACCACTACTTTTCAATCTTAGGGCCTGCTTTTGGACTCCCTGCAGGTTCGGCGGACACTTATGATTCAGCAGATAATAAACGACATCTTGGTACCATTCTCCCAGGGAGACATCTTCAAGCTGGTACTGTTGTACCATGAGTTCGGGTCCAGCCTCTGCTGCTGTTTCGGCAATTGTACAGGTGAGGGCCTTCTCTCTCACCAGTTTCATTGGTTGGATCTCCATATCATATTCTTGGAGCAGGGTGACCCACTTAGCCCTTCGTTCGCCCAATTCATTTTGCATGAGCAATGTCTTTACTGTTGGGTCGAGGACAATGGCGAACACCTTGTTGCGTAGAATGTAGTGTCTAAATTTCTTCACTCCTCTGACGAGAGCGTACGCCTTCTTTTCTATGTTGTGGTAGCACAATTCAGCATCTTTGAGGGGAGCACTCATAAAGGTGATCAGATGCTCGTTTCCTTTGTTGTCTTTCTAGGTCAACATGCTAGCACAAGAATGTTTTGAAGTAAATGAATAGATGTAGAATGGTTTCAGATAATCCGGGCTAACTAACACAGGTGCCTCAACAATGGCCCATTTGATTTCTTCAAAGGATTTTTTAGCGTTAGGTGTCCACTCAACTTTGGCATCTTCTTTAAGCATGGCATTGAGAGGTTTGACAATCTCTGCGAAACCTGTAATGAATTTTCAGACAAAGTTGATCTTTCCGAAGAAAGATTTTAATTCCTTCTTGCTGCCCGGAAGCTGGATTTTAAGTAAAGACTCGATGCGCTCAGGATCAATGGAAATTCCTTGTTCTAAAATGATGTGTTTGAGTAGCCTGCCTTCAGTCACTCCGAAAATGCACTTCTTGGGGTTGAGAGAAACCTCGAATTTCCTGCATCTCTGAAATACTTTGCATAAGTCAGAGATGTGGTCGCCCCACTTTTTAGAAAATACAGTCAAATCATCCATCTAGATAATTATGCACTTGCCAATTAGATCTTTGAAGGTCATATCCATAGCGCGTTGGAAGGTGGCGCCAGTGTTAATGAGCCCGAAAGACATTCTTCTGTATGCGAATGTTCCCCACTTAGTGGTAAACGCCATCTTGTGGCGATCCTCATACTACATCATCACCTAGTTATACCCAGAGTATCCATCGAGGAAAGACATCATCTAGGAGCCATTGACAATTTGTAGCACCTCATCCAGTAACGGTACCAGATAGTTGTCTTTCTCTGAGGTGCGGTTTAGATTGCGAAAATCCACACACAACCTAATCTCTCCATTATTTTTCTTGATTGGGACCAAGTTGGCCACCCATGTGGAATGCCTGACAGGAAAAATAATTCTTGTTGAAAGCAACTTTTGCACCTCCTTATAAACGATAGGCTCCAGCAAGGTGTTGATAGGGCGCTGCCGCTGGCGAAATGACCTCACTTCCATCTTAAGAGGGATAGTGTGAGTAATGACAGAAGTGTCATAAGTTTTCAGATCTTCATAGCTCCATGCCACCACATCCTGGTATCTTTGCAATGCATCTGTGATTCCCTTCATTTCCTCAGGCGTGCACACTTTGCCAATAAAAATATTTTTGGTCTCCTTGGTTATCCCAAGGTTGTGAGCGTTGCACTGGTTACTTATAGCCTCCTTTTTTGTTTGTTGATCCTGATCCTTGATCTGATCCAAATCAAATATGCATTCCAGCTGAACCATACCTCCAGGGATTGTATTGGTTTTGAGGTTAATAACCCCTTCTATATCCAGTTCGGCCTCCTGTGGATTAGCTTCATCAATTATTTGAGCTGCGAAGACATCGGAACTTGTGATGAACTGAAGGATATGCTTGTCGTCATTAAAGACTTGCATGTGAGTGACATTATCTAGGACTGATGGTGTGGACATTAGCTCAACAATGAATTTTTTGAGCCCAGACAAAGAGAGGGGTTGTAGAGTGCTGGCCACTTGAGCCAAGGCATCGGCTATGTGATCATGAGCACGAGGGATCAATTGTATGTTGAATGCATCTAGGCCTTCTAAGAGATCCCAAACCCTATGCCTATAATTTGTGAGCCTTCTATCATAATAGGAGTATAACTTTCTGACCTATTTAACCACGAGCGCAGAATCCCCGAAGACTTGCAGCGCTTTGAGGTTTTTCTTCAAGGCCATAAGAAGGCCAAGGACTAAGGCCTCATATTCTGCTACATTATTAGTGCAATAAAATTGCAATCAGTGGGCAGCGAGAAATGTATTACCTATTGGACTGATGAGTTCTATCCCCACTCTAGCTCCTTGCCTTGACTTCGATCCATCAAATCGGAGTGTCCAGCATGCAGAGGGTTCCTTATCTTCATGTCTGATCAAACTTTCGTTCTCTTTCAGCTGGATGGCAGGCCTTGTGATCTTAGGGGAGTTTGTTAGTTCAAGGCAATAATCAATAGGCGGTTCTGCTGGTGTCTCCTTTAGTGTTTCAGTTTGGGGGGCAGCTGATTTTCTAATATGTGCCACTGCTGCTTGGCACAAGAAATAATTAAATTTAGAGTATGCAGCATTGTGAACCCTGCACCAGTTTGGCAATAAGAGATCTTGGAAATTCATTCGAGCTCCTAGGCTGAACTGATCCCTTGCACACTTTTCCATGAACTCCTGGAAGCCATTGAGTAGTCCCTAGTTGTCATCCTTATTCGGCTCATCATCAGCTTCCACCGACACTTTCGCGTCTTGGGGCATTCGTGGGGAATCAGCCGAGGGACTACACAACACCAACAGTACCTCATCTGTATGTTCTTCTTGAAGCTTAAGCTCGTTTTGGTCAGCAAAAGGGTGATAGTTCCCTAAATTGGTCTCAGCAAATAACACTTCGCTGAGATTATTGTATTACGTGATCATATATTTCATACAGGGTTCACGGTTGATACAGATCTGATTTGGCAGCCCCTCCCACGACAGCCATATGTGAGAAAGGTTGTGGCGGTGTATCCATTCAGTACCTTGGTGAACTCCCTTCCCAAAATGATTCCATATGCATCAAGAATATCAGCCACTTGAATATCAATGACCTGTTGTATCCGTAGGTCTATGGCAATCTGCATGGGGATGCAGTTTATTTCACCCACGATATTGATCTTTGTTTTGTCTAGCTGGGTCACCTTTCTCTTTGAAGGCGTGGGGGTGATGCCAAGAGCCTTTCATACGGCCAAGGGCATGACATTGGCGAAAACTCTTGAGTCAAGCAGGCAGTTGTACAGATTTTTTCCAAAGATCCTAATGGTGGTTAGGAAAGGGGGAGTTTCTGGTCTCCCTTAGAGGATGCCCACAGGTGTGTCCATTTGAGCTACCTAACCTTTGTTCCTATTACTGCCTGTATCCTTGGCTTGCTTAAACTACTGGTCCTTAGAAAACTACCTAGTAGCCTTTTTTGGCTCCTTTTTAATTTGCCTACTTGCTGACTGATTCATAGGAACATCCCTCCTTTTTTCAGTATCGTCTCATATCTTAGGTTCTTTTCTAGGTTCTTCAAAAGTTACCCTCTTAGCTGAGGTCTCTTGTGTCGTATTAGAGGATGGAGTCCCATTCAGAACCCAAAAGAAAACATGCCTCACGGCAGGAACCCTAAGTAACTCGAAGGCTGACAAACTAATTTTTACCTTCTTGAACTCTTCTACCACATATTCACCCATTTGCTCGATTTCAGAGATAAAAGCTTAGCCTATGGGAGAACTAGGGGTTTGGACCTTGGTTGGCCCAGATGGATTTGGAGGCTAGCCTTGAGGCTGATTTTGTGATTGATTTAGGGACCCGTTCTTGTTGAGGTATTGGGTAGGATATGAGGAAGCTCGGGGTTATTACTGGCATTGAGATCAGGCAGGGTGGAAAAATTATTCGATGGGGTAGAAGTTGTGAAAGGTCTGCCTGCTTGTCTATTCCTGAGGAAGTAGGGGCTTGATTGTTGATGAAACATGTGGACCTCATCTACAAATGATTCTTCTTCATCTACCAGACCATTATCTACTGAATCAAAGAGCTGAGCCAAGGTTTGTTCATTATTTACCTCTGGCGCTCCTTCACCCTCAATGGAAGTAGGCTCAGCTTCGGGTTCGTTGCGGTCGCCTCGTGAAAACAGTGCCTAATTGACCACCAGACATGAGGAATCATAGGGCTCAGATGAGACGATGTCCTTGCAGTTGGCATTGTTGACTACATTTTGTACCTCCACCTGAAAGATTTCAGCAGCTGTCTGGAACTCGAGACAATCTAGCTCAGAATGCCGGCTGGTTTTATGAAGTCGACACCACCCGGACAAGGCTGCTTCGGCCAGATACATGTCGCTGAATGTTTTGTCGTTGTTTGCTAGTTGATCGAATGGTGTGGGGACACTATCATTATTAGGCTTGGTATTCCATGTACGGTTTTTCCTTTGAGAAGGTCTTCTTTCTGCATTCTGATTGGTGTTCTGCCCTCTCTCGTAATTCTACTCGGAGGAGGTGCCTACTTCCCGACTATCTCTGTTGTCTCTATTGTCTCGGCTGTCCCTATTAAGGTTGGCCTGAAAATTTGCGCTGTGAGGCCTGCAGCTGGTTATTCTGATTCTTTAGATGTGTCATTTTCGTGGACATCTTCTTGATCATCTCGGTCAGCTCCTTTAGCTTGTCTTTCTCGATAGTACCCCCAAGCGATGGGGCCAGATTTTAGAGAAAAGTGGGAGGGGCCGCTGGCTAATTCTGGTAGGCTGGAGGAAATTCTGGTCCCGATAGGTACAATGGCACCTGGGGCTGTTGAAAATACGCCTGCTATTGCGGAGCAATCTGGGAATAGTTATACTGCTGCTGGGGCTGTAAATAGGAAGTCATGGGAGGCGCATAATTTAATGGCTGGCCCAGATGTGGCACCATAGGCAATTGAGGCACCTGGTTCATGAGAGGGGTTTGATGAAAAAACATCTAATTAAGCCCCTGAATCTACATTGGGTGAGCTACCGGCCCCAAAGAGGGCAACAAGCCAGAGATATTTTGTCCCAAGTCCGCACTAGTGACAACAGCTTCTGCATAGGCAGCCAGTAGGGTAGCGGGTGGTGGCCGCATCCTTTTCACCAAGGCTGACGTGAGGTTGTCCAGGGCTGCGTAGTAGACTAGAAGAGTTGCCGCATCATTATGGATGTACGGATCCTGAAGCCTCATGTGAGCCCGATGGAAGCGGTCGTTGAAGGAGCCGATAGGTTCGTTAACCTCCCTTCTGATAGACATGAACTGTTGGTAAAGCTCTGAAGGGTTAACGGGGATCTTGTATTTTTGCAGGAAGGCATTCTTCATCAGGCTCCATGAGGTGATGGATCCCCTCGGTAGATTGATGTACCAATAGAAGGCCTCTTCCCCCAATGAATGCGAAAAAAGGCGGCATGCAACATCCTCATGGTCTACCTGCATTTCGGTGATTGCTGTCTCAAATATCTTGATATGCTCCTCAGCTGTTCTTTGCATATCGCGTGAATGAAACTTCAAGCAAAAGCCCTTCGGATTCTTGGGCATATCATTGTAGACCGCAAAATGTATCGGCGATGGATTATGTGCCAGCCAAGCCATGGAGAATGGTGGAGGTGGTGTTTGCTGTTGGAAAGCAGGGAATTGGGGATGTATGGCTATACAACAACAATATGGGGCTGCCCTTGAGCTATGATTGCCTTGGCTATGCCTTGGGCTAGAAGGGTCGGGAGAGGAGCGAACCCCTGGCTACCAGAGATAGACGGTGTGAATGCTGTTTGAGATGGTTGAGCAGAAGATGAAGGCTAGCCAAATGGGGGTGAGAGTGAAATAGGGGCAGATGGAATGGAGGAAGAGGAAGAGGCGGTGCTACTTCCTTGTGCTCGTTTTTCCCTCGTGGGAGGCAGCAATTCTTCAAATTCTCCCTTGTTTGCTGTTGATCACAAAACTCTATGAAACCTTTCTGGGGAGAATGATCTGATTTGATCCAGCTTCGCTTTATTCTTTAACTTAGTATTTTCACTGCAGCCCTCCTTCTAGCGCCAATTTTGTTGATGGTGCTTTTATGCACTTTTTAACACAGGCAGTGCATAGGTGCACTACCTCTCTTGAAAAACAATCTCCTACAATCAAATTGCAGAACACTATCCCAAGGTCTCTCGGGTGTCAGGTCATGACAGTGTTCAGATACCTTAGTAGTTTGATGTGATTTGCTGGAATCACAAGGCAGTCTTACAGAAAATACAAAGTGTGGACACAAAGCATGAAGTTAGATCTTGGAATGGAATCCTTAGGATGGGAAGTTGTTATGCACCATCTATAGGTTCAAACAGCAAGCTTGGACTCTATTTAGTTTTTTGGATTTGGCTTTATAATGTGCAATGAACCTTGGTATTGATCAGTTACTAAAAAAAAGGAAAAGGGCGAAGGAGGAGAAAAGTTCTTATGTCTGAAACTTGCTATGAATAGTGACAATGGAGTTCCTACAATGGACAATTCCTCAAAACAATATCCCACTTAACCAGGTATTCCACAGTATCATGGAAATTGTGCTATCTTCTAAGGCCTGCAGATGTTTCATCCTTCATTCACCACATGCATGCATGAATCAAAGATAAAGATTTAGGGCAGATTTACAATCAAGTCCAGGCTAACTTTGCACAACAATCTACCTTCAGCAAACAACAAAAAGTATGGACTAAGGGATCATCAACAAAGTAGGAATTTTCACAATCACCCAACAGCATTTCTAAGATTTATCCAAATAAAGCAAATAGCTAACTAGACAGCAATAAGATCTAACTTAAGCATGTGGAATTAGAGAATGAATCAAGTAACATGAGATAAATTAAGAAAATACACCAAGTCAATGATATTTCTTATAAATTTCTTCAGCATGTCTTTATAACAACTCAACTCTCACTTTTGCAAATGAGGGGAGTGCTCTATTTATAGTTCCTAAAAAACCAAATGAATGGACAAGATTCATTACAATTGTGTGGCCAAGATTCATTAAAAAATAGGGTTTCACCTACCACCAAATAGATTTATAACTTAAAAACATGTTTTGTCTCCTTCCCTATTTTGTCATCTAGTGGATGGCACTATTGCTCTTTTGTCCTGTAGCTAATTATTGTTTTATTTGTTGTAGCTACTCTTCAGGGAGGTCTTCTTCTTTGGCTGGCTATTCTCTTGCTCCTCGGAAGCTGCGTGTTCTATATATTTGAGGATGATGGCCTGGAGCTTGTCAATCTTGAGGATCTCGCATCTTAATGCCTATTAGCTCCATTCCTTAGCGTTCTCTTCCAGCCACTTCTAATCCTCGTCATACTTCGAGCCTTGGTCTCTGAACAAATCTGATCGGTCAAAGGCACAGGGAGCAAAAACTCAAGAACTCTGTTGTGATTTCTCCGGCTGTCCCGTCCTTCATCTTCTCCTCGAAGTATGGTTTGATCTTCTCAACATCTATTTGTACTGTGGGCATATCATAGCATGTCATCAACTTAAGGTATTGGGCGCATTCCACCTGGATTTCCTTAATCCACTCAATATCTGGATCCACTATATTCAGGATCTGCTCTAACCTCTCCTTCCGGTTGTCAAGGTATCTGTGCCACACGTCCACCAGCCAGTGATCTTCTTTCTTTAGTTCTAGCTTCTCCTCCCACGTGTTCTTAGGCATTTAAAGGATGGCTTCAATTATCGGGAAGGTGGAGTCATATATTGTAGGGAAATTGGTGCAGAGCATCTTTGTGCTCTCCAGGGACTAGATCAAGTCCAAGAACTTATTGGTTGTCCGCACAACCCTATTGATTCCCATGTTTCTGATGTATGTGAGCTGTCAGAACCAATCCTCGGTCGTTTTCTCTAAGTTCTTCCTCCTCTCCATCTTTTCAATTTATTCTTTAGAGAGCAACTGTGGTGTAGCTGTGGAGGTGGTGGGTAGGTCGTCCACCGAGGACCATTACTATATGTAGTTGGTTAGGGCAGCAATTTGCACTTTGAGCTCATCCTTGGATACCTTATCCTGCTTGATCAGGTGCACCACCATGGCCACCGACTCTTCTAGGTGTTCAACCTTTTGTTCCCTAGTTGCTGCCCCCAAGTTAATGGTAGAGATATTATAGCTCACCCCTGTTTGGCCAACTATAGGCATTGCAATTTGCTCTGCTCGGGAGCCAGAAGCGTCCATTGTTATCTTGGAACGAACCTTGGGCTTCTTTTCCTTCTTTTTCACGCTCAAGGATCGAGCCAAGATGGCCTCCAATCTCACTCTTTGGTCCTTCAACACAGGAGAAGCCTTCTCTAGTTGCTTCTCCAACCAATTGGGCATAGCAGATTTATCCCTAGGTGCATCATGGATGGTATGACCCTTCTCAGTCAGAGACAAGACTTCTGCCTCCTTTTCCTTTTGGGGCTGCTCTTTCTATTTAGTAGCATCCTCCTCCTCTTTGTCATAGTCGCGAATAAACATGAGGTGTTTAACGGGCAGCTTGGTGGATAATTGTAGGGTGGGATCTTCTTCTTCCATTGCTTCCTCTTCTTTCTTCTCTTCAGCAGCCTTGGCCTCCGAGCTCTTGGCAACATTGGTCTTAGCCTCAGATAAATCCTTTTGCAGCTGCTGTTCGGATGGCTGCCCCTCTTCACCATGTGGTGACTTTTCTGTGTCTTCCCCAATGTCCTTTAATTATCGTGCCACCTCCTCCTCAAGGTCCCCATCAAACATCTGGATGATCTCCCTAGCACTCGAGCCATCCTCCTCATCTCCGCTCCCAGAAGAGCATGTCTCCTCTCCCTCATAGACCACCCTGTCAATGGTTCGGGGCTCGTACTCGGGGTGTTCGTGATATTCATCAGCCTCCTCCTCAATAGACTTCGAGGCCTCTTGCTCTTGATCCAACTCTTTTGATATTTGCATTGTGGCCTCCATGGCTGGTGGCCCCGTTGGTAGTTGTGAAGGCTGAGCCGTTGCAAGGGCTTGGGCGAGGGCTGCTTGGAGAGCGGGGTCCATTAGGATTTGTGAGAACTCAGGGGGAAGACTCTGCATGTGCCTCGCAAGGGCCTCGGGCATAGTGGCAAGGGGAACAAGCAATGCTATTGTTGCTAGAGGGAGTGATGTGATTGGTGACATGGTGGTAGAGGAAGGAGTAGTGGTCATGCCAGAAGAGGAATCAATGACGACCACTGACCCGGCCGGGGGTGAAGGGGTAAGATGGACAGAAATATCCACCGCTTGTAGAGATGAGGCGACCGCAGCTAGGGAGGTGAGCGGTGCACCAAGAGGGGGAGACAGAAGCAAGGGAGGCTGGAATTCTATTCTAGTCACTATCGGTTTGATCATCTTGGGAGATGAGCCTCCTGTGTCTTTCTTTCCTTGCTCCTTGGGGTCCGCAGATTGCGCTCTCCATTCCCTTTCTCTTCTGGGACCTAGTGACTGGGGGAGACTTGGAAGTCTCACCAGCTGATGTGGTGGCGATAACATCCTCCATAGCATTGGGCTCGCTCTTGAGCGCTTCATATGTAAGGACTACTCCTTGTTTCTTCAGTTGCGCCACCTGCCCATTGACCCACTCCTTAGTGCGAGTTATGATCAGCTAGGTGATGGTGTCTAGGTTGTCGACCTCTTGCTCATCCGAGTCAATCGATGGTATGGGAAGGTTGGCAACCTCAGGGTACCTTAGGTGCATTATCGTGGACTCATTCTCCTCGAGTTGGTCTGGTACCTGGAACGGTTGCACTCTTCTTAAGAACTGTACGGTCATGCGCATGTAGTCCCTTATGCGGACCTCTTTGTCGTCTTTGCAATCTACCCAGAAGTCTTCAATATGTTATTGGTGGGCGTACGCTGGCCCCAGTACTTTTCTGACATGGCCATGTGGGTCCATCCGCGGGCGAGCAATGTACCAGTCAAAATTATATTCCTTGAGTTCCTTCTCAGAATTGCTGGCACATTGAGATGTCTGCAGTTGATATAGGCCCTGGCTGAGGGTCATGGAATAGGGGATCCCTGCTACATGTTTGTTGCCGAAGACAGCCTGGATATGTTGGAGCTGTTGGGAAAGCTCCAGGAGGATGATCCTGTCATTTGGGTACCGCGGCAATTTGTTTGGCCGTTCTGTGAAACCCTGTGCCCGGATGTAGGTAAACTTGGGGAATTGAATGAATAGGAAAGCATATTTTTTTAAGAGTGCTCTGGCGCTATGGGAGACTCTCCTCTCGAAGTCTCTGGCGATCAATCTGATGATATGGCCTATGAAGGCGTCATTGACCCAGCAATACTCCTTGAAATTGTGGTATTGGAGTTGCGGGTATTCATCGAATGGCTTGAGCCCTCACCTATGCCCCTGATCAGGCACTACAAATGGCCCGCTGTATTGTCTTTGGCCTGTCAGGGAGTATACTATGTAGGAGGTCATGTAAAACTTAGAGCTTTTCTTGACGCTGACAAACTACTCATGGAAGCAGTTGCTAATGATGCCTCCCCAGTCGAATGAGACCTTGGTGTTAACATCCTCATTCCCCCGCAGGATCTGCTTAATGTAATAGGCCATCCACTCTTGGAAGTAGGTAGCTGCTGGGAGACCCATGACCTTGCTCAGCATAGTTACTAGGTCATGGTAGTCCTCATGGAAATCGCTACGAAACAGTTCATGGAGAACCTTCGCAGCGCTGCCCCGTTTCTCCTTAAGCTAGTAGAGGTTGATAGACTTCTTGCATCCTGACGGACTAGCATCCCATGCAGCTTAGCATTATTCCAATGAGGGGACCTCCATGTGTGGGAATGTGGGAATGTGAAATATTTTCATGATTCCTTTTGGTGACATGTAGGCGAGGATGTTCCCCTCCTTATCCACAATTATTCTAGTGTCAGCTTGATAGGCTTCTCGGCACGCCATCACTAGTTCGGGTGCGACTAAAGAGGGAGGGAATCCTGTAGCCTTGGCTATTCCGCTCTGCCATATTAGTCTGGCATTCTTTGTCGTAGGGTTGACCTTGACCCTCTAAGTGAATTCATCTATGTCCACTTGGCCAATGTTGGTAGCTGAGATCTCCTTCCAGTCTATTGAAACCTTTGACTGGAGCGGCTCACCCTAGAACTAATACTTCATTTGGTCTTTATCTTCTTTTCCCCGAGGGGTCCTTCTTGATTTCTTGCCCTTATCCTTTTTGGCGGAGGCCCCTGAAGTTCCTGCAGCTAATTCCATATATCCTGCAAGCAAGGGCAAAGTCAGCACAACAAACATCGAAAGAAATTACGTTAGTCCATATTTTGAGCATACAATCTAAATAATTAATCAAGTACATCATAAATCTTACTTCCAGATGTTATCAATTTCATTTCAGGGCATTTGGACAATCTCGACCCAGAGGGCCAGACTTCCCTGGCAGGAATGCTGTCTGGAAGGGAGAATGCGACCGGAAGTTCCCGAAGACCCTCCTTGGCCAAATTTCAATGTTTTGAGAGGCTCATGATGGAGAAGAGAAAATTTTAGGACATTGGTCGAAGTCAGATTCTGGATTTGAGCTTGTTTGGGTCGATCTAAGGGGCATTAGAGGCTTCAAGTCAGGAAGCTGGTAGGAGAAGGATTTCGGTGGCAGCGAACAACAGACAAAAACCTAGAGGCGGAACCCCAAGGTGGGGTATTTCTATTTTGCAGGAGCGATCGAGCGGCAGACTTCTGATGACGAAGCCCGGACACCGGGATTTGGAAGGCAGATGGTCGAGAACGGATATGGCGATAGTCTATTGCGGACGACCCTTCGGAGCCCAGAGAGAAAAAAGGCAGGCGATGTGCATTGTTCGGTTCGGTGGTAATTGGAGCGGCGGGGCCCGGCAGTCAGGGCGTCGATCGACAACGGCGGGGCAGGAGCATTGTCAGCAAGAGAGTGTCAGACTTTCAAAGACGGAAGTCCGAGAGGCGGCACCCGGGGGTCGGGTGGCAGCGGGGACCTCACCGTAAGATTTTGCCATTGGAAACGACGGAAAATTAGACACAGAGGTCTGACACCCGGGGTCCAATGAGAATGACGGAAGAATTCCACATCGTCATAGACCACCGGTGAAAGCAGGGAGGAAGCCTAGAGACGGAACCCTGGGGACCGGAGCCTGAGGTGATAAAAGTACACATGCACAAGTTTAAGTTAAGACGGCAAAAAACATTCTGGGGCCCGGAAGCCGGAAGGCAGTGGCATGTTTGCAGATGAGGCACGACGAAGTGCCAGGGGAAACCCAGGAAGGGAAACCCGATGGACCGGGCCCATTACGGCGGATTACTGTCAGGAGTTTGGAGTTTTGGATTCCGACGAAGAAGGAGGGTTTCGGGCCTGGCAAGGACTTTTTTCCTACATGAAGAATAGCCGCGACATGGACAAGTCCCAAGTCGACGGTGAGGGCAACTCTGATTGGTTTGGGAGATTTTCAAAAGATGGGTAATGAGCGCAACCTAGTTTTCTACCACTTATTTCAACCTAGCCAATTATTTAATTCGTTTAAATCCCCCAAAATGACGAAAAAAGATGGGAGGGAAAATGGGGATGGCCTACCTCGAATACGCAGAGCGGGGGGTGAATGTGGGATCCACCGAGGTCGATAGAGTAAAGTTGATGGCGATGGTCGTGAAGCTGTTGATCGTGGTGGGCGCCAGATGATCGCTGCTCCAACTCGCTTCAATTTGGATTGTGAAAATGACTTTGACGGGTTGGGCATTTTATACCCCAACCGCCATTAATACCTACATTAAATGAATGTACGACGGCGGGAAAAGTCGTTGGGATTTGAATTTAGGTCGGCGGTGGCGGCGGAGACTCTGGAGCCCAGTGGTCGGAAGGACGTGAGGTGACGGCCGCCGTGAGGTTTGCATGAACTTTGAATCGGCCACAGTGAAGAGAGCCTCAGGACCCAGAGGGCAGGAGGCCAGCAAGGATCCGTCGTGGAGGATGGCAGAAATGCCATGGAAGACTGGGGGCAGAATTCTGGACATCCGGGCCCAGAAAGCCTCACGACAGGCAGGCAGGGACAAACCTGATACTTGCAGAAAAAGCTCAGGTGGGGCCTGAGGGGTGGGCAGCCGTCGGAGGGTCGCCGCCATAGACGGCAAGCCCTGGACGGAAGTCCAGATGCAGACCTTTGGGGCCCGGGGCCCGAAGGGGTAGGTGCCACCCTGAAAACTCACTACGAATTTCAAACGAAGGGCGGCAGGGCAGGCCCCGAGGGGCGGAAAGCCGCCTGGAGAACTCAATCAGAGGATGACGAAGGCGAAAGGGAAGCCCGAAAAGGGAACCCCGGAGGCCCGGGCCCAGAGGGGCCCAGGGCCGCTCCAGAGCCAAAATGCCAAAGGGAACCTGTGAGGCCTAGGAGGGCAACAAAAACCAAAGAGGAGGCATGGTTGATTTATGATGAAACCTTGGAGCAACATCAACCATGTGGAACATCAAAAATGATGGGCACACAAAATGAGGCAGCCCCAAAAGACCCAACGAGGCAAAAGAAAAGAGGGTCCCCATTCTGAATGGGGCGTGTATGCTAAGGGCACAACAATTCCCAATTAGGGTGTCCTTGTAGGTCATTTGAACACATCAAACTCCACAACCTCAACCTATTTCCAACCTATTCTAACTTATTCTCAAGTAATTTCTTCTTTTCACCTCGTCTAGCTTTGCTTTTAAGACCTAAATTCTAAATTTTGAATAGGGGAATCATTAGTAATCTCTTCCAATCCCTTTACCAATTCTATTTTCTTATTCATACTTATATAATTGACTCAAATGACCCCACACTAACTCAAAAATAAAAGAAAGATTACAAAATGTCTAATCATGGCCTTATTTGACATTAGAATGACTAAAACCACTGAACTAGACCTTCATCAAATGGAGGAACAAGATGATCTACACCAATGATCTTTTTGTGTGGAATACTCAAACTTCTCAACCATCATGTGTATGTTTCTTTTTTTCATTGTTTTTTATGCCATCATAAGGGATCAAGTTGGTTGAATGTAGCTCAAATCAATTCTTCATCTTTGGGTGAAAAAGAGGACCATTCCTAGCATAAACCTACCTATCAAGATGTGTTGGAGTAGTTAGTTTGGTTGCACGAATTGAAAAATGAAAGTTGCACCACTTTATAACTTTACACTACTTCAATTTGACACTTTTTCCATCAAGTGAAAATTGAATATCACAGGAAAATGACTCTAAGATAATAAAAGATAAGAGAGATTATTATAGAGGGGCCCAATGTGATCCCATAGGCTTAGATGAAGAGTTCGTAAGTGTCACATTTTCTGAGTAATAGCCCATCAAAGTTTGCTTCCCTTTTGCACTATGGACCCTTAAGGGATTGGTCTGGTTGAACGTAACTTAGAGTAATTCCATTTTTTTTTGTGTGAAAGATGACCATTCCTAACATAATAATACCTATTAATACATGTTAGAACAATTCATTTGGTCACACGAGTTGTAGAACAAAAGTTGCACACTTTGCAACTTTGCACTGCTTGCATTTGACACTTTTGCCATCAAGTGAAAATCTAGTGCCACGGGAAAACCACTCTAACATAGCCAAAAATGAGAGGTTTTGTAGAGGGCCCAATGTAATCTTGTAGGATCAAATAAGAAGTTTCTAAGCATCATGACATCCAAGTAGTAGCATACTAAAGTTTGCTTCCCTTTTGCACTTTTGACCTTTAAGGGATTGGTTCGGTTAAATGTAGCTCAGAGTGATTCCAGGTGTTTGGGTGTGAAAGAGGACCATTCCTAGGATAAAAATATCTATTTGAATGTGTTGGAACAATCCATTTGGTCACACGAGTTGCAGAATAAAATTTGCACCACTTTGCAACTTTGCACTTCTTGCATTTGACACTTTTTCCATCAAGTGAAAATCTACCACCACGAGAAAACCACTCTGAGATAGCCAAAACTAAGAGATATTTTTGTAGAGGGGCCCAACATGATCCTGTAGGATCAAACAAAAATTTTCTAAGCATCACGTTATCTAGGTAACAACATGTTGAAGTTTGCAGGCATTTTGCACTTTAGAACCTTAAGGGATTGATCTGGTTGAATGTAGCTTGAAAAAATTCCATGTGTTTGGGTGTGAAAGAGGACCATGAATATTGTAAACATACCTCTTTAGACGTGTTGGAACAGTCTGTTTGGTCATACGAGTTGCAAAACGAAAGTTGCACCACTTTGCAACTTTGCACTGCTTGCATTTGACACTTTTTCCATCAAGTAAAAATCCCCTGCCATGGGAAAACCACTCTAAGATAGCCAAAATTGAGAGATTTTTTTGTAGAGGGCCCCAAAATCATTCTGTATAATTAGACGAAAAGTTTCTAAGTGTCATAGTATCTGAGTAACAACATGTTAAAGTTGGTAGCCATTTTCCAGTTTTGACTCTTAAGGAATCTATCATGTTAAATATAGCTTAGAGTGATTCCATGTGTTTAGGTGTGAAAGAGGACCATTCCTAATGTAAACATATCTATTTGGACACATTGGAATAGTTTTTTTGGTCACACAAGTTGCAGAACGAAAGTTGCACTACTTTACAACTTTGCACTACTTGCATTTCACATTTTTCCATCAAGTGAAAATTCACCGCCATGAGAAAACCACTCTGAAATAGCCAAAACCAAGAGATTTTTTTGTAGAGGGGCCCAACATAATCCTATAGGATCAAATGATAAATTTCTAAGCATCACGGTATCCAAGTAACAACATGTTGAAGTTTGCAGTCATTTTGCACTTTGGACTCTTAAGGGATTGATCTGGTTGAACGTAGCTCAAAGTGATTCTATGTGTTTGGGTGCAAAAGAAGACCATTCCTAGCATAAACATACCTATTTAGAAACATTGGAATAGTCCATTTGGTCACATGAGTTGCAGAATAAAACTTGCACCACTTTGCAACTTTGCACTAATTGCATTTGACACTTTTTCCATCAAGTGAAAATCTACCGCCACAGGAAAACTACTCCAAAATAGCCAAAACTGAAAGATTTTTTTATAAAGGGGCCCAACACAATATTATAGGATCAGACGGGAAGTTTCTAAGCATCACAGTATCCGAGTAACAATATGTTGAACTTTGCAACCATTTTGCACTTTGGACACATTAAAATAGTCTATTTGGTCACACGAGTTGCAGAATAAAAGTTGCACCACTTTGCAACTTTGCACTACTTACATTTGACACTTTTTCCATCAAGTGAAAATCCACCGCCATAGGAAAACCACTCCAAGATAGCCAAAACCAAGAGATTTTTTTATAGAGGGTCCCAACATAATCTTGTAGGATCATATGAGAAGTTTCTAAGCTTCACAGTATCCGAATAACAAGCTAAACTTTGTAGCCATTTTGCACTTTGGACTCTTAAGGGATCGATCTGATTGAACATAGATTAGAGTGATTCAATGTGTTTGGGTGTAAAAGATGACCATTCCTAGTGCAAACATACCTATTCAGATGTGTTGGAATAGTTTGTTTGGTCACATGAGTTGCAGAATGAAAGTTGCACCACTTTGCAACTTTGTATTGCTTACATTTGACATTTTTTCTATCAAGTGAAAATCCACTACCATGGGAAAACTACTCTAAAATAGTCAAAACTAAAAGAGGTTTTTGTATAGGGGCCCAACATTACCCTATAGGATCAAATGAGAAGTTTCTAAGCATCACAATATCCAAGTAACAACATACTAAAGTTTGCAACTATTTTGCACTTGGGACTCTTAAGGGATCGATTTGGTTGAACATAGCTCAGAGCTATTCCATGTGTTTGGGTGTGAAAGAGGACCATACCTAGTATAAAAATACCTATTCGGATGCATTATAACAGTCTGTTTGGTCACACAAGTTGCAGAATGAAAGATGCACCACTTTGCAACTTTGCATTGCTTGCATTTGACTCTTTTTCCATCAAGTGAAAACTAAACACCATGGGAAAACCACTCCAAGATAGCGAAAACCAAGAGAAATTTTTTTAGAGGGGCCCAATGTAATGTCATAGGCTTAGACAAGTATTTTGTAAGCACCATGGTTTTCGAATAATACCCTGTCAAATATTGTTGCCCTTTTGCACTTTAGACCCTTAAGGGATCGAGCCGATTGAACATAGCTCGAAGAGATTCCTCATATTTGGGTGTGAAAGAGGACAATGCATAGCATAAATTTACCATGTACTTAGAAGAATATTAATAAAATTAATTGTTTCCTCGCATTTTTTTGTATTTTTACAAGAAATTTGATGTTTCCCTAAACTGTACAATTCCACACAAGGTGATTGTGTTCTCTTTTTCAATATCTTTGTGTTTCCACAAAACCAATACATATTTAGAAACCCATTTTGATGTTAGGGTGCTTATTTGGTGGAAGGGAATAAGTTTTATGGGGTTTGTGTTGTTGCCCCTATAGATTTTGATTGAAAAGGGCATGAGAAATGAGGTTTCACCCTAGGGTTTGATAAAATATTGCATTTAGAGGTTGGGTGATTGTCTTTTTATTTTTTGTAGGTGATTTTAAGAAGGTTTGAGGTGGTGGCATGTTCTAGTAAGGTGTGGAACCATTCCTTTCAATAAACCCTCCTCATACTAGCATAAAATAAGGGTTTTGTGGTTTGGCATGGTGGATTGAGTTTCTCCTGAGAAAATTTGTGGATTTGAGGGTTTGGATACATTAGAATTGCTGCCCCAAAAATTTCATGGGGTTGTTGAATTTTTAAAGGTATGTTCCTTTGTAAATTAGACCTAGTTAGCCTAATGAGGACTGCAAAGAAGGTCATTTTTGATGCACATGTTCCAAGATAGTCACTATTTATTATTAAGTATGTATTGTAACTCAATAATTTCTATCTAGATTAATCATTGTTTTGTGAATTTATTTGAGAAGTTTGTGAGAAAAGGTCTAAAACTAGGTTTTGTTGACCTACTAGACAAGGCAAAGTGAAGGGTTAAAATTGAAGAGATAGAGAGTTGTTGGTTGAAAATTTGTTTGAAACTCATTCATTTGAGTTTTTTTGAAGATTGAAACCCCTTTCTTACTGATGCAAGAGCATCTACCAGGATCCATGGTGCAGGAGCACCATTGCTACAAAAATTGTCAACTTGAGTTCATAAGGTCTAGATTGTCAATTGTTGAAGATTTTTTTTTTCAATAAGGTCTAAGAGACCATTTTATTATGTATTTAGTCCTTTTGAGTCATTTTAGGTGTTTTAGGGGATACTTGGCTTGACATTTGCTAAAATTGCATTTTTTGCAAAGTTGTCAAGAAATAAGGTGTAAATTTGCTTTCTGAGAGAATATGAATAGTTAAGGAGTTCAAAAGGCAGTTAGATCCATTGGGAAAGTCTAGTTTGAAGTAGAAACATTATAAATGTATTGTAAAGACTTGATAAGATGGGGATCTTGAATATTTGAAGCAATAAAAGTTGATTAGCAATGCTTTTTATTAGATTTTCTTTATTTTTCCATTCTTGGTAGAATTGTATGATCTCGTGAAAGGGTCTTTTGACTTGTAAAGTGTGGAAATATCTTATATCATGTGTTAACTTGCATTTGTAGAAGTTTTGAGAGTCTTATTTTAAATTTGTGGAGTTTTATTTTATATTTTCTTAATATGCCTTGTTAACCCTATTTTTGGAGTGTTCAAAGTCACATAAATGTAAATTTTTCCCATTCCACCCCCTGTGACTACTGTGATTGGTGGAATGGGATTGTTTTAGTTTGGAATGGGTGGTTTCAAGATTTTTTGTGAAGGGAAGGTCTGATATTGCATTGGTTGTGATGCCCTAATGTGAAAATATTAGTTTTCCTCATGAAAAGTGGAGGTTTTGGTGGGCCAAAGTGAGTTTTGTGTTTTGGATAGATTAGTAAGTGACTTTTCCAATAAAACCCTAGGGTTTTGGTTAAAAAGTAGGGTTTTATGGATTACCATTTTTACAGTGGTATGTCAGAGGTTTGATTATGGTTTTGGAGGTTTTGAAACATTTAAATTTTTTCCCCAAGGTTTGTTAGGGTTTGGATAATTTTTCAAGTATAGTTGCTTTGGAAAATGAGGCTAATTAGAAGCCTAAAATGGTGAAATTTGAGTGCTCTAGTTTGAAGTGATCATAGGTGTATTTTGAGTATGTCAAATTTTGTTCAAAGGGGTCCCTGAAGAGGTTCATGTCACGAACTAATGTGGTGTCATTGAGATAAGTTACCTGATTGAGTTGATTCCCAATGCTACAAGGGAAAAGAGTGATTTTGAAGAAATGATGAAATTGTGAGGATTTTATGGCTTGACAGTTGTGTTTGCAGATTGGAATTGTGACTTTGTGTGTTGCAGGCCTCCCCCTATTGCATCAATCCACAAACCATCATATTGACTGTATCACATGACCTTTTACATACATTTTACATTTCAAAATTCAATTTTTACATTTGAAAACTAATCAACAATCAAAGTATAAGGTGTTATGCAGTCCACACAAGCTTGAAACAAAAAAGGAAAAGTGTTGCAAATATAGAAAACATCACACTTTATTTACTAATTTTTCAATTGTGCAATTAATGCAAGTTTTGAATTTTTACACCAAATGACATCTTTTGTGCAATATCACTTCTCTAATCACCTAATGACATCTTTGAGACTTTGAATACATTACATATGACCTTCACATGACATTTTTCACATTGTTTACATTTCAAAATTCAAATTTTACAAATTTTCCTATTGAAGGCATTTACAGAACAAGGTGCTACTGCACCAAACATGAACTCCAAAATTACAATATTTGAGTAAATCTCATTACAATGCCTTAGGAACTTCGTTCTCATAGATATTTTATGATGTCACTCATACATTTGATTTATCTTTAAATGTCTACATCATAGGTCCCCATTATGAGGTTAACTTCAATTGAGTAACTCGATATTCCCTTGCTAAGCTTCAGAAAATATTTTATAATGGCTTCAAATCAAAATAGAGATTTCTCAAGATCATGAAAATAAGGATGTTGCATTGCTTTTTTGGCTAAGATTCTCTTTGATGGCTCATAAATCAACATTTTCTGCAACAAGAGACTAATCAATTTTTAGTAGTTTACTTACAAATATGCAAAGTAAAAGAGAAAAAGAAAGAGAATACAAAATGAAAATAAAATGAAAATAGATGGAAGGCACTTACAAATAGGTATGCCAGTCTCTCAACTTAGTCACTCATGGTCATACATCTTCACTATGAGTTCCAAGATACCTATTGTACACAACACCTCTCATGAATAAAGTAAGTTAAAATTTGAGATGCTCTTATAATTTCTACATCATAGCTGCTCATGATAAGGTTAACTTCAAATGAATAACTTGAAATTCCCTCACCAAGCTTTGCACACACTTTTGTAATGGCTTAAAATCATGATTAAGATTTGTCAAGATCATAAAAATAAGGACGTGGCATTGATTTTATGGCTGACATTCTCTTGTATGGCTCATAAATATACATTTTCTACAAGGGGACACCAATCAATTTGTAGTAGGTTACTTAAAAATAGGAAAAGTAAAAGAAGATGATAGCATTTCCATCAAAAAAATTAATGTGCATTCAAGTATAAATTAATAAGAACCAATTTGCATACTTACAAATTAATTCAACAAACCATTCAGGTCTACTCTGCCCTTTATTGTGTCAAGTATTGCTTTGTGGTCAGACTCACAGACCTTCCACAAGACCTCGTTCAAAGGGCTACCCCCATATTTGGTCAAATGAACATTGGATGCCATGACAAGGTTCGAGTAATGAAGAATTTTACAATGCATGTCAAAGTCCTAAAACAACCAATGTTTAACACTCTTATGTGAGTACCTTCTAAGCCACGTTCTAGTAAAAACAGTCGAGCCTATAGGGTGTTCAATGTTTTCTCCATCTATAACTAGGGCCTCCGATTTCTTTTTGGCCTCAACACAACGACACAAGTAATAGTCAATTCCCTCTTCATTTTTTTCATATGCAATAACTGCATAAACTTTCCCTACATTGATATGTGCAACAAATCTCTCAAAAATTAGTCAACATTATGAATACATTACAAAGTAATATAACAATATGGAATTTCAAAAACTAAGCAAGTAGATATATTACCTAGTTGAACTAGATCTTATACTTGGTCAAAGTTGACTGATGATTCCATCTGTGTTAGTTACAATGTCATCAAAGGGTGATACATGTGAAGTGGGCTAAGATAACTTGTCAATCATTTGTCAACCCACTCCCCTGACTCACAATCATTCTAGGCTTGCATTATACATGAAGAAAAAAAGCATGCCATCTTTCATGTATCAATACTCCATGAACTTGCATTTGAGCTAAGGAAAGAGTGTAGCTCACTCGATCCTATTAGTGTACAATAATTCTAATATGGTGCAATGTTAGTATCATCCATCAACCAAAAATACCTATGAACTAAAGACGTACCTTCATTACCTGGACCCATCAAAGTATTACACCACTCAACAATTGATCTTGCATCTGCCAACTTTGCATTGTCTTTATACTTTAACTCTTCTCATGCTAATTCTCTTTTCATGCATGCTCCTGCACCATCATGCTCTCCCTTTCCATGCCCAACCTCACAAAAGTTCCACATATATTGTACACCTATAATGAAATGCATCCTACTCAACCAGTAGAAGATGCGCGAGTTCTTGAATTGTGTTGTGCAGTTATCCAACCATATTATATATCGACTATATGTTATGTCTCTCTAAGCCAAATCATTATAGAACATCTATAAGAAACCTTGCACGAACTCTAGAGAATGTGTGCAATCATCACTAATAAAAAATTGATACTCCTTCAATACCTTCCTTTGGTCTTCTGTACTATCATCTACATGAATGAATGTTATTTGCACAAATATCAAAACCTATGTGGAGTTGTAATACTATGACTGCACCTCACATTGTGGTTGTAGAGTGTAGTTCTCTACAAAGTCAACCACTGATATTATGCTGCAAACTGGCAAAGTGTCCTTGCATAACTTGAATTGCATGTCCAACCATCGCGCTCTATGGGTATTCCTTGCATACTCATACACCATATTTTCATGAAACATGTACATAAACTAATACAGTGGAATCTTCTGAACAACCAAATAACACCTTTTTGCTTGAGACCCATCTTTTGTAGTGTATGCCACCATTTTATACTTCCTGAACTCTAATAATTTTTGTTCCACCTCATCTGTGCTTTCCATATTTTGACATACTAGCATACACTGCAAGCCACTACAATGCTTACATGAACCATCTAAGCATGTTTTCCTATAGAATATTTTTCCATCCTCTATTTCACATAATTTTTTTGAAAAGGACTCTCTTGAATGTTTTGGTGGGGCTTCTATGCCACAATCCTGCAAAACATTGTTAGTATGCAAATCACAACATATAGAACGATAAATATCATAATGGTTAGAGAATTCAATATGTAGTCTACATCAAAATGTAGTGTATGTGTGATTTATCTTGAAATAAAAAGGTTTAAGCATTTCAAAACATATTTTACAAATACTAAGTTGAGGATAATCCATTTGAAATTTACAAAAAAATTAGGTTTGAGTCATATCCAAAAAATGCTTTGGATGTGGCTCACGATTCTGACTACCAATTCTCCTTCTTACCACATCCCTTTGATTTGGAGATAGCCTTGTGTTATTCTTCCAATACTCTTCAATTAGTGTTCTCAATGCTTCAACAACATTTTTATCTTTTTGTGGTAGTCTCCCTAAGAATGCCCATAATTCATTTGAATCGGTGCCCTAAATTCTTTGCCACCATTGAATGACTTTTGATAAAGTTTTTCTACTAATTATCATTTGTTCACTCTTCTTTCTAATGATATGTTTGACTTCTTAGCAAAGGTGATGTATTGACATGTCATGTGACATTAATATCCTTTGAGTGTGAGGTCTTACCCACACTCTAATATGCATCCATTAGATTCTTCACAATAGTTTTTTCACTTTATACATTCAATGTTCTCAACCCAAGAGTCTTTATGATATCTCTATACTTTATACCCCACATCATTCAGCAAATAGTTGGCATCTTGTAGTCTCATTTATCCTTTCAAAGTAGAATTTCCAAATCTTATTAGCATATCTTCTACAAGTGCGTGTTGGAATCTTACCTTCCATGTGATGTAAAATATCCTCATTAATATTAATCAAATACTTTGGTTGTCTACACAGAATTCTAGGTGGTGTTCTCCTAGGTATATACATTTCAACATTAGGAATTTCATCAATATTTAATTGAGGTGGGCTAGATTGCATACATTCAATCGATGGTAGAGTAGAATACATACCTTGAGGTTCTCATGGGGATGATGGCATACCTTCTTCATCAAATTCAAGTGATGATGTACTCTCAACTTGAGATGTGCTAGATGGTGTCCAACCATATTCACTTGTGATAGATGGTGTCCCTCCATATTCACATGTGATAGCTAGTGTCCCTCCATATTTTCTTGTGCTTAATGGTGTCCCTTTGTATTCACTTTCCATAGAGGGTGTGTCTCCAACTATGGTATTTGAATATGTATTATCATGATGTTTTCGTATTCATGCCCTTTGTGCTACCAAATCCTGTTCTCTTTTTGGTGGTTGAGGTTCCTCTTCAGTTGGCTTGCTTTCATCAATAGTACCCAATTTCTTCTTTTCATGATATTCCCTCAACTGTTCTCTCTCCTTTGCTTTGAAGGTTTCATACTCTTCATCTGTTAGTTTATTCCTTCTTCATTTCTTTGGCATGGAGGATAATTTTACCTGTAGCATGGAAATGAGATGAATATTAGTTCCTAAAGTATTTTTCCATTCAAATAAATGAAATTGGGAGTCTGAGAGTGCATTGGGTGTGATGCCCTAAAGGTGAAATTTCAGTTTTCCTTGGAAAATTGAAGGTTTTGGTATGTCAATTTGAGTAACTTTATGAATGGGAAGTGTTATGTTATAATTTTTTTAGCATGTGAAGGTGTAACAAGACCTATTGGAAAAGTTGGTAAGTTTGAAAAAGAGTAGGAGAATTGTTTTTCAATAAACCCCTAGGGTTTAGACTAAAAAGTAGGGTTTTATAGATTACTCTTTGTACAATGGTATGTCTAAGATCTAATTGTGTATTTTGAGATTTTGACACATTTAAATTGCTTCCCCAAGGTTTGATAGGGTTTGATTGAGTTTCAAGCATAGTTTCTTCATAAAAAGAAGCTAATTAGAAGCTTAAAATGGTGAAAATGTGAAATTTGAGTACTCTGGTCTAAAGAGATTGATGAGCCTAGTTTCTGGCACAATTTTATGTAGAATCTATAATTTATTTGTTGGTAGATGCCATGGAGTTTAATGTTAAATGTTGGTATTTTCATAATATTTCCCTCAAACTATTGATAGTGGACTTAATCCTATCTCTACAAGCTTTAATGAAATTTGGCATAATATGTGGAGTATCTATATTGATTTTGCATGTAGTTAATGAATGTTCCTTAGAGTGGTTATAGATGTGCAATTATTATGCATACTAACCTTGCCATACATATTTAATATGCCAAGTTGAGGAAGACACTGCCAGTTGGGCATGCACCATAATGTCCAGCTAAGGAATCACTCCAAGTCAAAGGTAGTTGATGGTAGAAGATTCTTCATGCAAGTGAATCTAACTGCCTTGCAGTAGACTTTAATGATCGAGCATGCATGGGAATTACTACTATGTTGGATCTTTGTTTGGACTTGCATGTCTGACCAGATTCTATGCATGTGTAACCATCATCACTCCACTTTCCTTGTTTTCATTAAATGGAATCCACCTAGTCATGGAGTTGAATGCCACATTTAGTTGATTAGTATAAATAATGACTTGATGCTCCTTCTTTAGAGGTTGCACAATTTGATATTGTACTCTCATTCTTCAGTTTTCAATAATATAGATACATTTCTCTCTTGTATGCATGATTCACAGTGAATGAAATAAAGTTCTAAGTTCAAGCATCTGAGTTTCTTTAGTTTTAGAGGATACTTATCCAAGGGGCCCACTTGGTGAGTAATCAGTCTTCTTAGTTTAGCATAAGTTTTGTATTATTTTTTGTTTAGTACTTAGTTATAAGTCTGGCATCAATTGTTCCTGTAGCCAAAGCAAGTAGAGTAGTATCCACTTAGCATAGTCATTGATTGATGTTCAACATTTGTTTCATTCCTTTTCAAGCAATTTACTTTCAATATTGTGTGTTACTTAGCTATATAATATAATGGCTACTTTGAGTTCCTAGTGCACATACTGTGCTAACCCATTTCAAGTTCACATCCCTATGTTGACAAGTTAAATGTACCTTCATGATGGTTGAAGTGGCTATTCAAGCTAGATGTCTAATATTTTAATCATGTCTCTAAAGGCTTAGTTATTGAGATCATTGTACAAGGACAACATTTTTGGCACCATTTTCGGGGATGGTGTCAAACTAGGGAGTCTTTTGGAGTCATTGGTAGTTTTCCTTGATGTAGTGTTTTTGGAAGTTGTTCTTAGCATATCCTCATTTAGAAAGTAATGAACCCCCTTATTCTTTACCAATTCTTTGTGTGAGTTGACTGATAGTGAGTGATACCATATGCATAGAGGAAGGAGAATGCATGCTTATGGGAGATTCCTTCCTAACAATCCTAATCAATTTCAACTAGTTGACTATCAGAATCTACCAAAAGAAGAATAAGAAGATCCACACACCTTTGTTGATGCATATCCTGATCTGACTAGTTCTGAAGTCTCCTCTAAAGATCAAAATCAACCTAATAACCCCCTTTTTTAGGAACAACATCAAGCAGACATGGGTTATGCAAATTGGAAAAAACCTCACCAACCAACTTTTCCTTTCCACATTGCCCATCAGAATGAAGTTGACAACATCAAGAACATTCATGCCTCAGCACTCCCAAAGTTTTATGGACTTGTCACAAAAGATCTAGAAACCTTTCTATTTGAGTTTGGCATACTCTACAAGAGTTATGATTATACTACTGATTCCCATAGGCTTAAGCTATTTCCTACCACTTTGAATGACGTTGCATTAAGATGGTTCATGAGCCTTGGAAAAGATACTATGGAAACTTGGGAAGACATGAAGAAAAAATTCCTTGAGAAATACAAGGAATATTGCAGAGGCAGTGACATGAGAGGAGGTGACATTTTGAAGATGCAACAAAAGGAAGATGAGAGCCTGGAAGATTACATTGCAAGGTTTATGTTTTTCCTACAAAAATCTCCACACCATACACTTAATGAAGACTCACAAAAGTTGTTTTTCTTAAGAGGAATCAATGATAGTTGTACTAATGCTTTGGACCTCATGGGAGGAGGAGATATTTTCCAAGTCCCTTGGGAAGATATCAAGAAAATATGCCAGAACTACTCTAGGGAGACTTCAAAGAAAGGGAGAGCTTACCAATATTCCATGGGAAAGTCAACTACTAGTGGAGTCTCAAGAATGGAGGTTACTCATTTGTTGGAAAACTTCAAGCAAGACATTATCAATAACCTAGCTACTTAGCTAGATATACTTCAGGCCAACAAGAAGCAAGAGGAGGTAGAGGCAATGTTGATAGAGTATTTCCCTCACTACAGACAAAAGAAGGACTGCAGATGCAAGATCGTAGCTAACCTTGAAAGAAAGCAAGTTCCACCTGAGTTCAAGCCAATCCAAATTAAAGAATACCAAGTCTACTATGTTGCACAAAGGAATCATTGGGCTCCAAGACAAGGTATGCCACTGGATCCACTATCCTATGTTGGGCCATATTTTAATTCATATTCATTTGGTAACTAATGGCAGCCCCCATATGCACCCAATTATGGAGGATATCCACCACATCCTTGGAGTATCCCTCCAAATGCTTGGCCCAATCATAAAAGTTATCCACCCTAGTGGCAACAACCTCAGGGGAATTGGAAGCAATTTCAAGGGCATTGACAACCACCTCTAAGAATTGGCAGCAAACAAATCAATGGAGAGGAGGGCAGCAATGGCCTACTCAGACAACCACTTACATGCAACCACCTTCTCAGCCTTAATAGAATAGTATAATACCTCTACCTGCTAATCCTATCTCAAATTCACCTAAACCCACTCAATTACTAGCTCAGCCCACACCTAATCCAAATAACAATCCACAACAGTAGCCTTCCTACTCTACTGATTCAAATCAATTTCCTGCATATGTCTTGAGTGTAAGTGATATCCACTTGTGTTTAGGTACTACTCTACTAGCCCCTTCCAAGCCCACTATAACTAAGCTCCCTATGGAAGAGGAAGAGGAACATTTGAGTGATTGCATTCAGCCTAATGTACCTAAAAATATTGAAGCAGTCCAAGTCAAGCAGACTGAACAAAAGCCACCATTTCCTCAAAGATTGGAAGTTTCTAAGAAGAAGGAAGGAAAGGGGGATACAACCTTTGATATCTTGGACCAGCTTAAGCATATATGTGTCCAAATTCCTCTATTTTAGACCATGAAGGATGTTCCAATCTATGGCAAAGCAATCAAGGAAGCCTATATTAAGAAGCTAGGTAGGAAAAAGAAAGACCCAACTATAGTTCATGTGGTGGGCCAACTAGCTGACATCATATTGGAAAAAGTGACTATTCTCAAGTATAATGACCCAAGCAATCTTGTGGTAGCAGTTGTCATAAATGGGATCCAAGTGAAGAATGCTCTAATTGATTTAGGAGCAGCAATAAATGTAATGAACAAAGACATCCTGCAACAACTAAATATCACATGAGGTACACTCCTACTGTCCTATAGCTTTCTAATAGCTCTAATGTTAATCCTGAAGGTGTAGTGGAGGATCTTGTGGTAGTTTTAGACTCCTGTGAGTACCTAGTAGGCTTTATGATTCTTTCTCCTAAATGCACACTAGGTGGGTATCCCATTATTCTTGGAAGTAAATGGTTAGCAACCATAGATGCATACATTGGATGTCAGTCAGGTGAAATGACCATTTTAGATAGGATGAAGACTAAAAATTTTGTTCTTTATTCGCCTACTCAGCCATCTCATGATGAAGATAATCCTGTATGGCCACATGTTGGTGAAGAGGCTGATGAAGTTAACTTTGTGGTGCATCTTATGATGCTAGGTAGAAGCTCTTTCATGTAGTTCTAATATGAGGATGAATTATTGGATATCATTCATAAGCATTATGAAGTGGAGGAAGCATCATCTTTTCATTCTGCTACTCCAGTCAAGAGACTTTTGCTTGCTCTTCCTACAACCACTATTCTAGCAGGTATTATTCCCATAGATGCTCTTTCTATAGCCACTATTCCTACAGATAGACTTCCTACAACAACAAGTATGTCTTATACATTGCTACCATATGAACTAAAGGTACCAAGTGTTAATGAAGCAGCCATGATAGAGTTAACTACATAATTCCAGGTGTTAGAAGGAAAATATTTGAATGTTAATAGTAAATTAAATGAAGAATAGCAATTGTTATTGGTGAACCTATTAAGGACCCATCAACATTAATTTGCATGGGATTATCATGATATGAAGGGATTGGATCCTAAACTTTGTACACAGATATTTTACATCAGAGATGATTACACCCTAGTAAGACAGCCACAAAGAAGAATTAACCCTACACTAAGAGAGATTATGAAAGGAGAAATGGAGAAATTACTAGATGTAGGATTTATCTACCCCATTTTAGACAGTCAGTGGGTGTCTCCATTGGTGATTGTTCCTAAGAAAGGAGGGAAATGGCGAGTTTGTGTTGATTATAGGGAATTTAATGTTGCCACCAAGAAGGATCACTTTCCTTTACCCTTCATTGATGAAGTTTTGGACACACTTGAAGGAAAGCAATACTTCTCTTTTTAAGATTGGTTCAACGGCTACAACCAGATCCAAATTGCACTAAAAGACTAGGATAAGACTACATTTACCTATCCATGGGGGGCCTATGCCTATTTTGTGCTTCCATTTGTCTTATGCAATGCACCTGCAACTTTTCGGAGGGCAATCGTTAGCATCTTCTCAAATATTTCTCATTATTGCATGGAGATTTATATGGATGAATTTAGAACTTATTGTGCTAATTTTAATAAAGCATTGGAAAATCTCAGAAGGGTCCTACGGAGATGTGAAGACCAAAACTTGTCCTTAAATAGTGAAAAGTGCTTCATGATGATGCAAGAGGGTGTAGTTCTTGGCCACTACATCTCCCACAAAGGAATTCAAGTAGATCCTACAAAGATTGAGGTAATCACAAATTTTCCCACACCTGCAAAACAAAAGGATGTTAGGATTTTCTTGGGTCATGCAGGATATTATAGGTGTTGCATCAATGATTTCAACAAGGCAGCAATACCATTGTACACTCTTCTCACTAAAGATGTTGAATTTTAGTGGACTGAAGCTTGTGACAATGAATTTTTTGACTTAAAGGAAGCCTTGACTCATGCTCCTATACTCAAAGGGCCTAATTAGGAGCTTCCTTTCCACATCTACACTGATGCATCAGATTATGTCATGGGATTGGTCTTAGAATAGAAAGGAGCTATTGAAAATTTTATTTACTTTGTCAGCAAAAATTTACAATGAGTTGAATTCAATTATACAGTGACAGAAAAATAAATGCAGGTAGTCATCTATGCACTGAACAAATTCAAACATTGGATAATAGGCTACCAAATCTTTGTACACACTAATCATATAGCCATTCGATATCTTGTGAATAAACCTATGATCACAGGTAGATTGGAAAGATGGTTATTATTGATGCAAGAGTTTGATATAACCATTGTGGATAAGCCAAGGAAGGCCAATGCTGTTGCATTTTTTCTTTCAAGGCTAACTACATCAGAAGATAATTAGCCCATAGAAGAATCTTTTCCTGATGAGCATCTATTCTCCCTCAGTGTACAAACACACTGGTATGTTGACATAGCCAATTAATTGGTCACAGGTAGAGTTCCTTCTCTCTTCTCTCCAAAAGAGAAAAGGGCTCTCATTGAAAAATATTTTCCTTTCTCTTGGATTGCTAAATGTTTGTTTTATACCAGACCTAACCATGTCATGAGGAGGTGTGTGAGAGAAGATGAGACATATGACATTTTACTTGCATGCCACAACAAACCATGTGGAGGACACTTTGTAGCCAAGAGGACAACAATGAAGGTTTTGAACACAGGGTATTACTATCCAACACTCCACAAGGATGCAAGAAGGTATACCAAAAATGTGATAGATGTCAAAGAATGGGAAAAACAACCAGATCTGATGAGATTCCACTATGCCCCTAGGTAGTAATCACTCCCTTTGAAAAGTGGGGATTGGATTTTCTGGGATCAATTGACCCTCCATCAAATGGTAAGTCTTATATATTGTTATGTACTGATTATGTAAAAAAATGGGTAGAATTTAAGGCTATGAAGCATGCAAGGGATAACAAGGTTACAAAATTTCTTTACGATGATATTTTCACAAGATATGGAGTCCCAAGAGAAATAGTAACTAATCAAGGAGCTCAATTCACATCAACTCTTGTTACAGTACTGATTAATGAGTACAACATAAGGCATAGGAAGTCTACTCCTTATTATCCATAGGCTAATGGAAAAGTTGAGGTTACCAACAAAGAGATTGAAGTCATTCTCACTAAAACACTAGTTGTTCATAGAAAGGATTGGGAAAAAATATTACTAGAAGTTTTTTGGGCCTATAAGACAACCTGGAAAACAACTATAGGTTTCACCCCATTTGAGTTTTTGTATGGAAAAATAGATATGATGTCAGTTGAACTTGAATATAAAACTCTATAGACTGCAATAGATTTAGGGATGGACATTTTTGAGGCACAAAGAGAAAGAATTATGCAGTTGAATGCTTTGGATGAGATAAGAAGAGTAGCCCTACAACATACAAAAGTGGTGCAGAATCAGAGAATCAGGTGGCATGAAAAATTTATCAAGGATAGTAAATTCCAACCAGGAGATTGGGCCCTACTTTATGACTAAAGATACAAGGACAATGCAAGAAAATTACAGACAAGGTGGCTAGGACCATATGAAGTTGTTGAATTCTTTCCTAATGGAATTGTTCATCTTACTACCATTCACCCTGTCAGGTTTAAATTACTTACATCAATGGTCATCACCTCAAATTATACCATAAGCCAGCTTCTAAAGAAGAGTTCCTATAGCAATTCACCCAACATTCAGCACCTAAGCTTCCTGCAGCCAAAGGCACTGGACCTAGCATCCCTCCTTTTGGCTAATTAAGGTACGCACTCTCTCATAATAAAGACTTTCACTTATGTGGAATTCCATTTCTTCATCCATTCACCCATCCACCCATCCATCACCACCTTTTTCTCTCTTCCATCACTTCATTCCACCTCACTCCACTTCATTTTCATTAATTACTCAATTTATTCCAACAAAGTGATCAGTACTTTCTCCATGATCTTTTCAACAAATCTTCCACATATTTAGGTATGTGTGCATTAATTTCTATCTTTAATCATCTTTTAAGTGTGAACATCATTTAATCACTGTACATTAGTATAGAAGTTCACATAAATGCCATCATTCCCTATCAAATCACCACTCCCATCTTGCATGTGTGGACACATGTCCAAATTTAGGTTCGAGCGAGGGGAAAGAAAAAGATGCAAATATTTTTTGAATTTATTGCCCATGTGTTAGTTCATACTAGGCCACATCAGAAAATTTGAAATGAGTTGATTTTAAATTCGAATGAGAGGATGGCTTGAATGTGTGAAGTAACAATAATTGTAGCCACCATTTCTTCCCATCATAATTCCCCTTTTTTATCACTCCTTTTCTTGAAATTATTTCCTTGTTGTAATCTTGAGTTGCAAGAAAAAAAGAAACAAAGAAAAGAAAATTCAATCAATATTGGCACTAGAAATTTAGCAGGTACTACAAGAAAGTGAGCTTGATTTTCAGACAGGAATTACAAGAAAGAAGTCGCAAAGCATTTGTTTGATTACAAACAATGGGAGGTGGGTTAATTTGAAATGAACCCATGATGCATAACATTTTGTTGCAGGATGCACAATGCCTAACTGAATTTGGAAACTGTAGATGGGAAGATTACTTCTTGAAACTAGATGCATAACATTTTGTTGTAGGATGCACAATTGCAGAGGTCGCAGGGTTAACTATTGATGGAAAAAATTACCCTACCTCCAGAGACACAAAATCAACCAGGGTTGAGTTTAGAGAGCCAAACAACCCCCCATTTAGCATAGATAAACAGGGTGCAAAGAGAATGTCTCTGCCCATGCCATGGAAGTAGATAGTAATGTATGTTATCAAATACATTACCTGTGATGGTTTCCAATCAAATTTAAATTTTGTACACTTCGAGATTTTGAATCACATGAGGCACATAAGGAGGATGAATGTGCCCAATGTGTTGTACAATCTTCTCTCAATCATGGCGGTCGAGACCCAAAAAGGTAGGGATAATTTTGTTTCCCATCATTGCCTGATTAAATTGCTAGTTGAAAATTCTCTTAATGATGTATTTGCAGTAACTTGAGAAGAATTTATAAATGTTGATCAAATTAGACCTGAGCACTTGCAACCTAGGGCTTTACCTCAATCTCATAGGTCTAGCAAGAGAATAAGTATGATTGAAACCATTCCTAGTGCTTCAACCTCTGGTGTTGGCTCTAGTGTGAATCCTCCTATAGCAGAAGAAACCATAGAAATTAGTTCTTTCGAAATAGAGCACTCAAAAAAAGAAAGTTCTTCCTCTGATTCTAATGATGACATTCCACTTGAGACCCTGATGAAAACTAGGGCACAAAAGAGAGAAGTAGAAATGAGAAAAGGAAAGGCCAAAACTCAACCTGTAGAAAGAAAGGTGTCAAGTTCTAAAAAGAGAAAGGCTGACACTATTCATTCTATAGCCAAAGGAAAGTGTGAGAAACCTCCTAAGAAATCAAGACCAACTGGGCTTGTGATTGGTACACCTCTACAAGAAAGCCCTAAACCTGGTGAGACCTCACATGGGGACCCTGAAGCTCCAATGGAGTAGGAGAATGTTCAAGAAGAAGAAGGCATATTCAAGAGAGAAACAAATATAATATTGGTCAATATTGCTAACATTGCAGAAGAGTTTGAGGAAAGTTAGGACTTCCTATAGCATGAGCAAGAAGTCTTGCAGCAATAGCCAAAACTAGAGTAGGAGTTCCTACAACAAGAGGCGAAAGAAGAAACAACACCCTTGCAACCTGAGATAATTGGACAGCTTGAGACCATGCAAATAGTGCCATATGAGGAGCTACCATCAATAAAAAGACTGGTAGGCATTCATAATCTTCCTAGTTTTATAGTACATGCATCAATTTTGAAGTAGGAGTTCCTACAACAAGAGGCGAAAGAAGAAACAACACCCTTGCAACCTGAGATAATTGGACAGCTTGAGACCATGCAAATAGTGCCATATGAGGAGCTACCATCAATAAAAAGACTGGTAGGCATTCATAATCTTCCTAGTTTTATAGTACATGCATCAATTTTGAATTTATGGAGAGAAATACAAAGAGAGGAAGAATGGAGAAAGGAAAAA